>JAKSZP010014711.1:0-121962 GCA_022478985.1 Massospora cicadina
CCAAGGGTTAGACAGCCGAATCCCCTACTATATAAATTTCCTAGGATTCACTATAATAAAAACTCATTGAAAAACCATCATTTAGCAAAACATTATTAGCTACAGTAATATTGTTGATTCAGCGTATAGTTAGAATATCAGCTTCCATTGTGACGTTCCATCTCAAGGTTGTTATTGCAGAAGGCAATAATTGTAAGACTCTCATAGAGAAGAGTAGAGATCTGAGCGGGGATTTAGAGATGAAAGGAACCACATTCAGGGATAGATGCTGACTGTGTGTTGGGCTGAAAGAGACTGCCACCAGGGTATCTGGACAAAGATTGGGTAGAAAGGAATATAGGGAACAAATCCCTTTGAGTACAACTTACAGAGTATTTAGTCAGAAGTACTGGATGAAGCGTTAGGCCTACTAATAGTTCAAACTCAACTACAGATAATAGTCTCCATACTAATATTGGATAATACATTCTATACAACGTGAAGCGCACAAGGAAATTGAACCTGTGCAGTAAAAAGGTTACTGGGTTGATGACCAATAATCAACCCTTAAGTAAAATCTACAGTACATCCATCCGTTCTATGGCTGTTATCTTCTGGGTTTGCAGCTGCAATTCACTGGAGTTGATTATGAATCCCAGATAAGACCCACTCTTTCTTAAAGAAGTGGCACTTCCTTGGCTAGATCTTCAGGTCAGCCGTGGACAGTCACTTGAATACTTCTTTCAAGTGCTGTAGGTGATCGGTAAATGTTCTACTGAACATGTTTATATTGTCCAGATATACCAGCATGCATGACAACTTCAAGTCTCTCAATATTGCATCCATGGCCCTCTGAAAAGTTGCAGGCGCATTACATAGACCCTGAGGCATCCTCATTGGTTGGTATATCCCCTGCACGGTAATAATCGCGCATTTTTCCTGGTCTTCCTTTGGCAAGTCGATCTACCAATATCCTGAGATTAGATATATTGCAGAGAAATACTTTGCTTCTCCTAATTGATCCAGTGCATCATCGATCCATGGTAGAAGATATGAAAACTTCTTTGTAATTTTGTTCAGCCTCCAATAGTCAATCACCACCTGGTTGGATCCATCCTTTTTCTTCACGATCAGAATTGGACTCACTAGGGACTTGATGACAGAACTAGAAGCCCATGCTTCACTAGTTTGCTTATTTCATCCTCCACTACTGCTTTGGTAGCTTTCAATCATCTGATCAGTCTCATCCTGATTAGCAAATTTTCCCCAGTGTTGACCTTGTGGATCACGTCTCATGCGCATCCCAAATTGTGGTCATCTTGAGTAAATACTTCATGATACTTTTCAAATAGTTTGAGCACCTCCTCTTGCTGGAATTCTGACAGATCAGAGAGCTGCTCTTGATCAACCAATAGGTTGATGCTTTCAGCTGCCCCAGCTTTAATCCCATTTCCTCAAGAGACCCAAAATCATGGAATCATCTCAATTCTGCCATCAGGATTAAATGAATAAACGTGATGATTTGATTCCTCATGACCTTCATCAGTTTTTCGCTCAAATTCGCCAAGAGAACTCGGATTTCTCCATGGCCTGGCATTATTATCCCGGGAGCCACCCAAGGCTCCACCCTGGACTTCTTCCAGGGACTTCTGACCTCCCCATACAACAGCTCAGGAATCTCCAATGTCAACTCTGTGTTGACTATCATCTGTGATCCTGGCGGTTTAGTTCTCTCATTCTTGATCCTCAGTGGAATTTCCCAGTTCTTTAGGATTCTGCCAGCATTTCATGTTACTTTCTACCAACTAATTGGTACCAAATTGGGACAATGCCGTCATTGTATATTAGATTGATGAAGTTTTTCTCCAATTTAGTGCAGCTTCACCATCCTTCTGATATACCAATAACGTCTGACCCAATATGGTAAACATATTATCCTTGAAGTTACATTAACTCTGTATTTTGTAGAAACTCCATTACGATTAGAATGTCATAGTTTTGGTTGGCCAAAACTATTGCTGGCGCAGATACCAACAATGACCCAAATTGTAGTGGCAATGCACTATACGCTCCACAGGAGACGGTGGTGTTTGGCCCAGTTATCCCATATTCCTTCTTATGTTCCAAGTCCAACGAGATCTTCATCCTCTTTATCAGCTTGGTTGAGACAATATTTATGGGCACTCTGCTGTTGACAATCACCCTCACCCACACTCAATTCACTTGTATGTCTATATATATAGATTAGGAGTATTACAATATAGTGTTTACTGAGTGAATAGCGGCGTTATCAGCCAAATCTAAGGGTATGAATAATTTGTGCCAATAAATCAGGAAATGATTCCTTTATTGCGCTGAGGGGGATTGAAAAATTGGCCTCATCTAATCAGACTTCAGATAATTCTTCAGGATTCTCAGCAGTTCAAATCTTGTCCGCCAGTTGTCAGGCATATGGCTGGCAACTTCCTTGATTATCTCAGGGCGATTCTCTTCGCCCCAGCTCTGGTCACAGCATTTACATCCAAATTGACACTTGGTACAGCTGATCCTGCTCGCCATCTATGAACAGATCACTGATATCAATTTCTTCAGTCATAATGTTGGAAGGAACAGGTTTCTCCGCAGCTCTAGACTGTTCCCCATCTAGGCTGTGGGCCCTTTTCCTGATTCCTTGGTGGCTGCTGACTCTTTGGCCTGGACCACATTGAACTGATCCTTTGGCTTCTTACAGTGCACGGCGAAATGTCCTTTCCTGCCACATTGGTAGCAGACCTTTTCCTTCTTGTTCAACCATCTGAGTTCTCCAGGCTTATTCCCCAGCATGGTTTGATTGGTCATCTCTTTAGCTCCTTCAATTCCCTTCATGAGATTTGGATTGTGTACCAGATTGGATTTGAAGCTTCTATTTGGAGCATCAAATGTTGCTCCCAAAATCTTCAAATTATCTACCATTTGCGAGGTAGTTATTTCCTTTGTGAACACGGAAGAAATCATGTGATGCAAATTGCAATAGGGCTGAAGGGCTGCTTGCAAGGAGATTCTGGCATCAAAGTCATTCAATACTTTTTCTCTTACCTGGATCTGAGACTCCTGGTAAAACTGATACGCGAAGCTAGCTAGAGACTCATCTTTATAGAACTGGATTCCCATAAATTCCTGTATGCATTTTAACATGCGTGTCAGAATCCCAAACTCACTCATGATGGCCGCCTTTGCCTCAGCATATGACCAGCTGTCCCCCTCAGGTGAGGTAACACTAAGTTCTGAAAGTCAGTGTCTAGAAAATTCATGACTGTCAACGCCTTTTGATGATCCCCGTAGCCATTCATGGTCATGTCAAACAGTCAGAAAAACGCTGGTGCATTATCCTAATGGACTGTTGGCAATTTTGGCGTTGCCTTAAATTCCTTTAAGTTATTTCTGACTAATTATCTTGGTTCAGCCACTCAGCTAACTTGAGGAGTGACTTTGGGCATCATCTCCAAAATGGCAGCAAAAGTGGGCGACATGTTCCTTGGGGTATTCAATTTCCCAAGTATCATGCGAGGACTTCTTTCTTTGGCATCGCTTGTTATATTGGGCTCACAAGCACATTTGTGAGTTTTAAGTTCTCCACCTGTTTGATTAATCTCTCCATATCTTCACCAAAATTTCTCAAACAAACGTGATCCGCTTCTCACTCTGTTTTCAGGTATAAGACCTCTCAAATGAGGTCCCCTTCTTTCTTCTTCAACGAAGTACTTCCCAAGTAACTCGTTCCTGAAGCTTGCTACATTATCTATCCCTTCCTCCACCTTGGCAACTCGTTCTTCCAAGGCTGCGAACTCCCAATGGTCCACTGAGTTTAGGGAATTCTGGTTCACAGTGACTAACTCAGTCCACAGTTTGCGTAACTCATCTTTATATGTCATTCATATAAATTCTTCAACTCAACTGCCCCTGTAGTGAGCATCAACTTGTAAGAATTTACTGGTTTGGGTATATATTGGCAACAACCATAGTAACCTTTTTACTGCAAAGATTCAGTTTCCTTGTGCACTTTGTCACGTTATATAGTAGTTTATCATCCAATAATAGTATGACTACTATTATCTGTAGTTGAGTATGAATTATATATTTTAACCCAACGCTTGGCCAGTATTCCCAATCAAATACTTGTAATGTCGTATTTGTAGGGGTTTGTTCCCTCATTCTGTCCAACCTGATCTTTGATGAAATTTCCTGGTGACAGTCTCTTCAGCCCAACACACAGTTGGCAGCTATCACCAATTGTAACTCCTTTTTCTCTAGCTCCCCATTTGGATATTTACTCTTTTCTCTAAGAGTCTTCCAATTATTGCACACAGCAATATTATCCTTGAGACAGAACAGCACAATGGAAGCTGATGATAGTTTACTCCTTAAACTATATCCCAAATGAATAACTTAGAACTATAAGATTCTGTTCTCATAATTACTCCTTTTTTCTCCTTTTTTTATTATAGTGAACCCTAGGGAATTTATTGAGGGGATTCAGTCATCTAGCTCTCAGTTGACACCTCTTTGATGAAATGGCAGCCATTGCCATTGAATCATCCATCCTTGTCTCAGCAGCAATGGTCTTTCCCATCCTGGCTAGGATTCTGTCATTGGACATTTTCAAGACCTAAAATGGAAAGAGTTGGAAAACGTGTCCCTAACGTTTTCCTCTCAATCCAAGCAAACTGACCATAATTGGCTAGCGACCTGCTTAGTTAATGGGAATTATTACCCATTAATGCAGGTCACGCACTAACCAATTGATTTTCTAGTTGCAGGCAGCATCACTCGCTTCACAACTTGCTATTAATTCCCAATCAGCTGGTGATGAAACCTGACCAATCCCAATTGGTACACCTGATATTTAATCACTAACAGATGCCCGTATTTCATTGGCACCCTCACCCAATGAGATCTTAAGTATTTGTCTAGATTGATTCTCAACAGATATGACCAGGCAAATATCCCAAAATCCCCTGAACATGTTTCTCTGAAACTTGAGCCAACTGATTTCCAATTCACTTTGCCTTAGGGAATTTTCCCCTAGCAATTCCAGGTAATCTAGCAGGCTGGAAATATGGCAAAAATCAAACAGTGGGACTCAGATAAATAATTGGGAACCTTTAATCATCAGGGTGTAATGATGCTGATACTTCTTCAGAAACTTTAATGCACCCATCTATAAAATTGACCTTTATTGGGATCCCTCAGTGTGTAAGCATCTGTAGATTTCTTCTTGGTGATCACAAAAGGTCCTTTACATATTTGCTCAAGTTTTCTAGTCCATCCAACAAATGGTTATCATAATATAATACCAAATCTTCTACAGCAGGGGGTCAAGGGAACAAGTCTTAATTATCACATACACAAGACCTTACTTTCTAAGACAGCACATTAAAATATGCTCCACTCTTTAGATGAATCAAAATCTGAATCATATTTTTTAAATATTCAGTGAAAAATATACTCTTTTGATTGAAATAAGATTATAAAAGTAGGAAGCATAGGTTAATTCCATAAATTAAGATGAATGGGGAGTGACCCATGGCCAAGTTAGAAGATATATTAAATGTAAAAATGGTGGAAGGCAGGAAATAGTTCCAGTCGGACTCCTTGGTCATTATCACTCTTATAGGATACCAACTAGTTTGTTGTCTACTTTTTCATTCTGCCTTTGGTCACAGGGTGATGGGTTCAGTTAATACTCCATGTATACTAGATATTTCATTGGGCTTAGAAATAGTTTGGAGTATAGATTTGTCCTAATTTCTGTCAAAAAAAACTGTGAGAACTCATGCCAGTAAATAATATTTTCCAGGATGACTTAGCCATGGTTGTGGCCCCCAAGTCCTGACCACTTTGGAATTCACCCAATTGCTGAGGTGATTAAATGCCACAATATATTTAGATTGGTCATAACTAATGGAAAAAGGTCTAATAACATCAATAATTACCATGTAACAGACAAAACTGGTTCTAACCAATTATTGGAATTTCTTTACATTAAGAGCGTCAGCTTGTCATTCCTTTAACAACTGATGGTCTCGTGGACCTCAAAATTATAAATTCTTATATTAGTGATGGTTTGCCAGTTCAAGCATCTTCTTAAAACACCATACTATGATGCTTTGTGGGCCATAGTAGTATTGGTTCACTCTGTTAGCCAAGTTATCTAAAAATTTCAGATTTTTAATCCTTTTTTAAAGCTTCACAATTATGATAGCTGAGTTATTCCTCAGATTTCCTAAGTAGTGCTGAACTTCTGCTGGTTTGGTGTCATATCTTTGGGTTAAAATTTAGTCAAGTAATTCATTTGCCACATTATTCACCAAGCCACAATAATTAGTCAAAAACTATCATTGTTTTTATTATACGCTGGCCAATGGTTAAATATATACTGTAGTCATGTAAATCTAAAGCCCATTGAGCAAGCAGCCCTATCATCTCCAACAAATTATGTAACCAAATAAGTGAGGCATGATTAATTATTATGGTGAATTGCACTCTGTGGACATATACATCTAATTATTTACATGCATAGATGAACTCAAGACTCTATCTCCACTATACTATAATTTTGTTCCTGGGTATCCAATGTCTGACGCAGTAATCCACAAGGTGCTCAATACCTTTTTTAGTACTAGAAAGGTGCTTAATACCTTCAGGCCCAAAATTATGATAACACCGCCCCAACGGCGGTGAGATAAGCATTCATATCAAGAATAAATGTTTATCAAAATAATGTGCATTATAAATGTTAAATTGATAAAACAAAGCCCTAATTTTTCAAAGCGTGACTGATAGTTTCCTGTCCATCTAAAGGTAACCATTCTTAAGAAGGTGAAATAATGGTTTATATGTCTTACTATAATTTTCTACAGTCTGGTGGTAATAGCCAATAATTTTAAAGAACTCTTAAATTCACACTTGCTACTTAACTATGGTGTACGTTCAATGGCAATCTTTTCTGGCTGGGGCCATAAGCTGTGCTTATAAATGATGAGCTCCAGATATTCTAGCTTTTGTTTAAGTAGATGTATTTATGTAGTTTTATTTTGAGATCATACTTGATGAGGCATCAAAAAACTTTCTCTCAGCAGTGAAGATGTTCAGTAAAGATTCTAGAAAAAACGTTGATATTATCTAATAAACAAGAACATAGAAATTATAAATTAACCAAGTATACTATCTGTTGCATTTGGTGCTTATGAATCAATTCACAACAGTACATACTAAATTTTTATATAATAAACTAGGGGACAGTATTGAGACAGTGTCCCTAAAGACAGAAGATAACCAAATTGTTAAGTCTTTAGAATTGCTCACTTGATAAATTGATTTCTGCGCATCTAATCAGGAAGAAGTTCAGCCAAAAAATTCTCAATTTAGCCAGTGTCTTATGGTACTTTGGCTGTTTGGAAACTCACTAGGCTTATTTGGATTAATCTGACTCTTCTGGTAAATCTTGGGTTTAATTTTCCCTACAAATTATGAAACTTCTAATGAGGCAGGCAAGGATACAAGCTGAGGATTCAGAAATGCCTAATTGTTGACACTCTTCAAGAAAAGACTCCTGATAGAAAACCAGATTAAAATTTAATAAAAATATATCTTTCTCTAAGAGATATTGTTGGAGATAATTCATTAAGCTAGGCGCCAGTATTTATAGCTCTAGAGAATCTCCTTGCCACATATTGAGCATGAAAATTCCACAGATAACTATTTTTCCACCTCAGTACAGCCCTTTAACTGATACAATTATGACCTATTTCTAGGAATATTGGTGGCAAAATACTCTCATATTCAGGAATATTTCAGAGGCAAAAATCACAACATGAAGTGTAAACTGTCCTAGGGCCAGCCCAATTTGAGTTTTAACATACAGCTGATAAAATATGACTTCTTAAAGATTTGGCATTGATTTCAATTAAATGACATACTCTAATTGGGACGTCAGCTGGCCTCTCTTGATAGCACTAGGTACTCCCATTTGGGCAGTCCATGTGCAAGTGCTATCATGCTGATTATGAGGATCAATATACAAAATTCACCATAGGGTGGGAAATTGGCTATGACAATGATGTCAATCTTATATTTCTATTTGTCCATGGGATTTTTAACTGTTATATTCAGGATTGATCCCCAGATGATTTCTTAAGATAATTAACTGATATTGATACTGATTAGTTAGGACCAAATGCAAGTTTTTTGCATGTTTAATTGGCATGAATATGTGAGGATATTCAGCCCAATATTTTTAGAGAATAATCAAATTTTTGTGTCATTGAGATATTCAGCCCAAGATGCAGGGCGTCTCCCCCTTTTGGTTTGGGCACCAACAGGCTAAAAGAAGAAATATTTATCCCAAGCTGTCAAGTGGATAATTAGATTAATTAAAGTTGAGATAATCAGTCTGAGCTTTCAAGTGGATAATTAATTTATTGACATTAAGATATTAGCCTTGAGCTTTAAGTGAATAATTAGTTTAAGTTGACGTTGAGATATTCAGCCCAAATCATATAATAGTAATTGACTCTAATTGAGAATTAGAGTAATTGGCTCAAATTTTGAAAGGAAAATTGGTCTGATTTGTTGGTTTTCAAAGGGTTTATTTTTGGGTCAACCACCAGAATCTGGCGTAAATTATTGTCAAAAGGTTTTTATCTAAGTCAGCTAATTTATCTAGGTAGAAATGGATCCCCATAATTTTCCATCTTCATGATAATAACTTACTCAATAGATTACCCAGCAGCGCATGGTTACTCTGGAAAATGATAGGCGTTATTGGCTTGTATTTTGGGGACTATTGGAATTTTGTGAGAAATTACAATAAACAGGCGCTACAAAGGCTACAAAATTATTAGTTTTGTGGCTCTAGTGAAGATCAACCTAAGTGCAACGAAGTTATTGGTTCTGTCACAATGGTTAATGCCAACTGAATATACAGAATCCTGTATAAAAGTAGACCAAAATTAAACTACATGAGATGAGAATTGAGGTATTTTATTTGTTTAAAAACCAGAGATATTTATAGGGAAAATTTAGTGGTTCTTTTCAAGGATTTTCTTGATTCACCTGAGGTAAGATCTTTCCTACCAGAGGACCAATACTTTTGATTATCATTATTATAAGATTTTTGATGATCATATCTAATAGAGCTCCAGTTAGATGCAATTGACCTTCTTAATGAGGCCTAGCCCCTTCAAAATGATTAGTCATTTCAAATTGCTTGGCCATCTTAAATTACCAAGTTTTTTTGGGTTGACTAGATTCACCCATTGTAGGAGGTCAATAACTCTGAAGAGTCTTTCTTCAGTCAAATTGAGAATTGAAAATATTCATTTTAGATTTCTCCATCTTATTAGACCAAGATATCAAATCTCAATCTAGAATACTTTTGGTCATCTTAGTTGTATCTCCAACAATGCCCCCCTCAAGATCTTGCCTAGGGGTCACATACTTGCAAAGAAACCTACTATGCACTCTATTGATAACAGTAGCAGTATAAATAGCGGCAATGGAGTATTCCATACCCCAATAATAAATAATCTGATAAGGGTTATCCCATAAGGTATCCAACTTGTGAATCCTTCCTCCTGGCCTAAGGTGGTTAAAAAGTACAAGATCTCTGACTTGATATTCTGGTAATATAGGTCTACTAGCGTTAGTTCTGGTACCTTCCTTCAAAGTGGTAGCAGCAAGGGAACTTGAAGCTAATGCTTGTAATTGGATGATTTCATCAGCTAATCTCCTCATAGCTAAATTGGTAGTTTGTGGGGTAGCCCCTGCAAGTATAGGTTTTGCACTCGAGGGGAGGATAGGTTCAAAGCCACATAAAGCTCTAAAAGGAGACATTCCAATAATACAATGATAGATAACTCTATAAGTTAACATTACACTAGGTAAGTAAAGGTTCCACCTACTAGGATCATTTGAGGCCATTTTTCAAAGAATGGCTACAAGGGTACCATTAGCCCTTTTGACTGCACCATTAGTTGAAGGATTATAAGGAATCGTAAAGGACTGATAAGACCCCATTAGTTTGGTAAGCTCAGCCACCACCTGAGATGTGAAATTGGTCCCATTATCTGATAACAGGACTTTTGGGCTTCCACGCCTGGTGAAAACTTGCTTGAAAAGAAAGGATGCTGTCACCTTGGCAGTAACTGTGGAAACTGAAATAGCTTTAATCCATTTAGTAATATGGTCAATAGCTAACAAAATATATCAATGCCCATAGGTGGCCGTAGGGAAAGGACCCACCACATCAATGCTTATAGTGGAAAAGGGTTCGGAAGGTCCCCCAATTTGGTGTTGAAATGTTGGATTTCCACTACGTTGTTGTTGACACTTAAGTCAAGATTCCAGCACATCATATTAATATTCCAGCATGTTATCCCAGTAAAAATGATTCTTTAACCACTGTAATGTCTTAGCAACAGCTCCATGACCTACAGCTTGATGGGCCTCCATAATGGTATCAGTCCTCGCAGAGGGCCAAATAATGGGCAACCACTTAGATCCTGAATTTTTATATAATGAACCTTCTTTAACCTGGGTGTCTTCAGTTAAGGATTGTAGTTTCGAGATAACATCCTTAGATTCACGGAACCAGAGCTCAGGTCTACCGATCAAGTCATAAATATGATCTTCCTCTGCAGAAAATAACGTTAAGATAGGCAATCAAGAAAGGCCATCAGCGTTTTGATGTATAGCTCCAGCACAATATTTAATAGTAAAGTAATAACTTTAGAGCTTTACCGCCCATCTAGCTAAGCGCCCATCAGGATCCTTCATTTGTTGTAACCACTTTAGGGAAGCGTGATCTGTTACAATAGTGAAATGCTTGCCATATAGATAAGGGCGAAAATGCTTGATGGCGGACAACACAGCGAGGCATTCTCTTTCAGTAATGCTATAGTTGCATTTGGCCTTAGCAAAGGTTTTACTATAGTACACGATGGGGTGATCAACCAGATTGGTATCATGTTGAGCCAGGATGGCCCCAATAGCAATATCACTGGCATCAGTAAATAGTATAAAAGGTTTGGAAAAGTCAGGATGGGCTAAGACGGGGGCACTCATTAAGGCTTGACGCAACAGATCAAAGGATTATTGCTGTGATTCTTCCCTAACAAAAGGAACTTCTTTATGCAATAGGTAAACTAAAGGTTCTTTAATTTCCGCAAAATAGGGTATAATTTGTCAATAATAACCAACCATTTCTAAAAACACTTGGATATCACGCAAGCTCTTGGGAACAGACATGTCTGAAATAGCTTGTATCTTATTAAATAATTTTAAAATACCTTCATGATTAACTTTATGTCCCAAAAATTCCATCTTAGTTTTAATAAAAGCACACTTCAATAGTTTAAGCTTAAGAGAGGCATGATGCAGTCAGCCAAAAACTTCCTTCAGAAGAACCAAATGCTCACTGAAAGTGCCTGAAAAAACAGTAACATCATCTTGATAAACTAAAACATAAAAAAGTTTTAAATCCCCAAACAAGCCATCCATGGCTCGTTGAAAAGTAGCAGAGGCATTTCAAAGCCCCTGTGGCATACAAGTTGTCTCAAATAGCCCTCACTAGAAATTAGATCACATTTTTGACGATCTTCCAAGGAAAGATCAATTTGCTAATAACCACTCACAAGGTCCATAGCAGAGAAGTATTGTGATCCAGAAAATAATCTCAAGGAATCATTAATGTGAGGTAAAGGATAAGGTTTTTTTGAGTAACAGTACTGAGTTGATGATAGTCTATAACCACTCAGTGACCCCCATCTTTTTTCCAGATGTGTAGTAGAGGGGAAGCCCAGGAACTCTTAGAAGGCGTTAGTAACCCAGCATCAAGTAATTGTTTCAGTTCCACCGAGACTTGAGCCTCCTCAACTTTGTATTTGCGATATGGTCGAGCTTGAATAGGGGGATTATCCCCAGTTTTCACCTGATGTTGCACCTCTTTCATTGGGCCAAAATCCCCTGGACCTTGGGCAAAGATATCCGCATATTCTTCAATCAGGGCCTCAGCTTCAAGCTGTTGTTCTGAAGTAAGTAAATCCCCTAACTCAACATCAATTTGAGCAACAATAGGGGGATCTTCCAGCCCAAATTCACGTAGTTCTCCACATCCCAAAATGGATAATATGTCGTTCACAGGAGTAGGCTGCACATAGGCAATGGGATTATTGCAATTCAATTGCATAGGTCGGGAAGTGAAATTGGCTAGTAAAATTGAGACAGTCCCATTATAGGCAGGATCAAGGATACCTGGGCAATGTAAGACCTCCAAATGAGAGGGATTTAGGTGACCACAGATCTCTAACACATGATCAGGGGGTACAAATACTTGTAAACCCGTATCAACAATGATTTGAGCTTTAAGAGGAATAGTAATCAGAGAGCTGGAATATAACGGCATGACTTCAGAGGCACAAGCATATGGAGGTGGAAGTATAGTCCATGGACCCAGTATTTGGTATTTGAGACATGAGATAGAAGTGGGATATTCCAATAAACAAACACGTCATTTGAGTTTGCCTTTTTTGGTGAGGACATCATCTAATATCAAAGGTACTTGGTACCCAATTAAAGAAAGGTGCTTATCTTTAAGACTTATTTATTGCATCAAAATTGGTAAGAAACTTAATTACAAAGATCAGATTGTAGCAGTTGTTACCCAATGCCACTTCAGGGGCTAACACAACTAACTTCTCAAAATGCATCAGAAGAGAGGAATAGGCTCCTATAGATTTAGTGTAGGAAGGTCCAGCAGTTCCATAGTCTTGAGAATGGGTCAGGTCTGGAGCCAATTTGATTCTTTTCATAAGTTTGGATGAGATCACATTGATGGGTGAACCCATATCAATGATAGCCAAAACATTTATCTTATGCATGATGACTTCCACCTGAGTTACATCAGTGCCAAAGTTAGGGATTGAAAATACTGAGGGATTAATCGTTTTAATGGAATTATAAGAAAAAGAGGAAGCATAAGCAGAATTAGAGTCTTTGTTGGATAATTCATTATGGATTTTAAGCTCATTGGGAGTGGATACTACATAACAATCTAAAGAAGAATAAAAAGAATTTGACTGAGGCACCTGAGGTAGGTCAGCACAGGAAGCCTCGTGCCCTATGCTGACTCCTCTTTTTTTGACTCCTCTGCCTGTTTTTTCAACATTGAGACACCACATGACCCACAAGACCACAATAAGTACATGGCTCCTTCTTCACTTTGGGTTTAGGTTTAGGTGGCATTGCATGGATGTGAGAACATGGGCTACTAGAGGAGGTCAGATGTACCACCCCATTAGGGATTTCCATAAGTGCTTCCTTGATGTCAATAATGGAGCTGAAATTTCTTTTAAGAGATTTCAAGTGTAGAAGTAATTGAGTGTGAGAACTAAACTCACTCATTACAGCTGATATAGCATCATCAACAGTAATTCAGTCGCATGTAGCTAGTGTCTGGGCCTCATGGTAAAATCATTTGGTAAATTCCTGGATAGACTCTCCTTGATTAATTTGAATATTCATAAAAGCTTACTTTTGGTTGGAAAGAGTTTGATCACTCCCAAATTCCTTTATGAGAGCAGTTTTCACTTGAGCCCATGTAGTTCAAACCTTAAGATGAGGAACCATGATCTCTTGAGAAAACTGGCTTAGGAAAGAAGTGATATGGCGAACCTTCTGTTGATCAGTAGCTCCATCCATTGCGCGTTCATAAACAAAAAGAAAAGAATGGATGCTACCTTCACCTGGTTCAAACTTATCCTTGAAGGTAGGTTTGAAAAGGGTGGCTTCAGTGTTTAACGCATGTACGCCTGGTACAACAACTGGTCCAACCTCTGAGGGTTCAGATTCTGTGAAATGGGCATGAGGGGGAGCTCAATCAACTTGTTGTCTTAAGAGATTCAAATCATCTTGTAAATTTTGAACCCATTGATTAAAATGATCATTTGTAGGAGCTCAGGTTAAGTTGGAAATTGCAGCAACCATCTCCGTTTGCTTAGTCTCAAGTACTTCACATTTAGAAGCCAACTGTTCAATGGATGCTGTCAATGAGGCAAACCGGGTTTCTTGAGTAGTTTGATTTGCATCACATAGCTGGTGTGCGTTATCAACACCATCCAGTAGATTTATTAAAGAATATTCTGGATTGGTTGGAAGACCTTCCAAGGATAAGAAATACCTTTGAGCTATGGCTCAGATTTGGGTTTATAATCTTATACTTAAGATACTAAGAGCATTGAAGGTTCAGAATTGGACGTTGGAAACGAGGAGCCAGGGGGGCCAGGAGGTCCCAGGGGTCCTTGCGACCCATCTCTTCCTGAAGGACCCAGAGGGCCTTGTTGACCCATTGGACCAGGGGGACCACGTTCCTCAGGTGGTCCCGGAGTTACAGATGAGGAGCTAGGTGGTCCCTGTGGCCCAGGAGGACCAGCCAGGCCGGGTTCACCTTCTCTAATATTACCCACCACTTGGACAAGATGTTGAGTTACCTCTTAAGCTCCCCCAAACTCTTTTCATGGTTAGCCCGCAACTGATCCAATTATCTTTTATTTTCCTCTTCCAGGGAGGTAATCCAATGGTGAATAGGGTTAGTGGCATTGCTAACTTGATGAGATACTTCTTGGTCAATGTACTCCACAACCCCAGTATCAATTCTAGCCAACTGATTATGAATATTGTTGATTTCTCATCAATTATTGATAATAACCTCACAATTATCCCTTCCAAATTTGGAGGCCATTTTATAAAATGAAGATAATTGAGAGTGAAATTGTTGCGCTAGAGTCAACTGGTGCTGGATTTCTAGATGATGCAAGACCAAAATCTGGAGCACATGGTGGATAGCAGGATGTACGTAATGCTGGAGGTACTGCTCAGTTCTAGCCAAGCCAACTTTGGTAGGCTGTAACACTGCTCAGTTATATAAATTTATCATTTTTTCAGCAACTTTAGACGCTCAGTCATGATTAGGGCGATCACCAGGCATAAAATCCCCTCTGATCAAGCTTTTAACGGTTTCTTCAACATTAGCGGCTTGAATCTGATAATTAGATTGGTCAGGGCCCTCAATGGCTAAGTCCATTGAAGCTTGAAATTGTAGATTATTAATATTGGCGGAAGGCAAATCCTGCTGGTTAGAGTGTACCCATCAGGTGATACTTAAAGATTCCTCCAAAGAGGGGCTCTCTTCGCTAGACATATTCATTATTGTAAAAAAATGTTTTCACCAGGTAGCCTCAGAAGCAAACCTTGCAGGGAGCACCAGTATTGGAATTTTATGAGAAATTATGATAAACAGGCGCTATGAAGGCTACAAAACTATTAGTTTTGTGGCTCTAGTGAAGATCAACTTAATTTGTAATGAAGTTATTAGTTCCATTACTATGGATAATGCCAATTGAGTATACAGAATCCTGTATATTAATAGACCAAAATTAAACTACATTAGATGAGAATTGAGGTACTTTATCAATTAAAAACCAGAGATATTTATAAGGGAAAATTTAGTGGTTCTTTGCAAGGATTTCCTTAATTCACCTGAGGTAAGATCTTTCCTACCAGAGGACCAATATTGTTGATTATCATTATTATAAGATTTGTGATGATCATATTTAATAGAGCTCCAGTTAGATGCAATTGACCTTCTTAATGAGGCCTAGCCCCTTCAAAATGATTAGTCATTTCAGATTTCTTGGCCATCTCAAATTACTGAATTTCTTTGGGTTGATCAGATTCACCCATTGTAGGAGGTCAATAACTCTAAAGAGTCTTTCTTTGGTCAAATTGAGAATTGGAAATATTCATTTTAGATTTCTCCATCTTATTAGACTAAGATATTGAATCTCAATATAGAGTACTTTCAGTCATCTTATCTGTATCTCCAACAGGGACATAACCTTTGGAAGTTATGTTATGCTGTCAGGGCAATGGAGAAGAATTAATAGTATTAATAAAAGGTGAGTTAATTTATGACGCCAAAAAGCCTTGTAAATTGATAATAATAGAGTCAAGGAATATGCTGGTGGGGAGTAAGGATTTGACCCTTGATAGCTAACTAGTTTACATATAAAAACTAGGTCACGTGGGCATGGTATTCTATCATAACTTAATTCTATGCAATTCTATCAACATCAGCCCAATTCACCATGATGGGCAATAAGTAGTTTGACTAGGTAGTAAAAACATATTGGTGTTGACTCCTTCAACTTTCAACGTAAAATCAGGGGACCAGTTCTCAGTAAAATCCTATTAATTGGGATAATAAATCTACTCTACCTATTCCTCTGAATAGAACATACCAAGATGAAGAGGTTGCTTTAAATACCCAGCAAAATTGACAAACTGATGTTAAAGTTCTCTCTTGCTAGCTTGAAAGTAGCTCAACTTCCTAAGGAAAATCACCCCTCCCCCTCTTTTTATAGACCTGAAAGGGGTCCAGTGGAGTGAAAATATTTTATACTTCAATTGCCACTTAGAAACTTTAGTATTTTCCCAAACTACTCCTATGTTCAAGATGGCATATTGGCGGAATTAAATTAAAATGCTCCCCATATATTATGTCATTCTAGAAGTTGATATCACACCTAAAATCCAAGATTATCAATGTGATATGGCTCTCCAGAGCAGTGATAGGGTAAACCATTATTTAGCCAGATTGGGATGCCCTCTGCCTAATTCAGATTACATTGCCTCCCACTACTAAGCATCAAAGTAGTGTCAATACTATATGAGATCAATGTAATAAGGGTTCATCTTGCTTTTAAAAACCCTGAGTTTTAATATTAATAAAAAATCCTTAAAAACCTCTTTTTTTATAGTTTAAATATATCCTTTTTTTAGTTTTTTAGTAATTATTGTGAGTTTTAATACTCCAGAAATTGCTAAATTGTTGTAATCCTGTGCACCTAGCACCTGTGAGCACTTGCCCCTATCAGTATTCCAACACACTGTAACTTAATTTGTCAGATTAATCTTCTACAATAAGGCCCAAGGAATTGAACCTTATTATAAAATACAGCATTTTAAAAATAGAAGAATGATTGGTCAAATCAAATTTCCACTTTCCATATTCTGTTGAAAAGAGATGTATCATTGCACAACCACTGTGTCATTATAGTAGGTTGGTAGACTCCCTGAGCTATAATCATGGAACATCTTTCCTGCTACTCTTTGGAAAGCTTGATCTGATAATAGCCAGAAATCAAATCTATGGCTGAAAAGTATTGCACGACGCCCAAGTGGTCTAGTTTATCATCAATACATGGCAATAGATTGATATCTTTTTAGGTAATGTTGTTAAGCTTTCTATTAGCAATTACCATATGATTTATAACAACTTTTTTGATAATCAATACTAGGGGAAACCCAAGGAGATCTCAGGGTGCTAACATTGCATGTTGCTACCAGCTTTGTTTTTTATTAACTTTTTTCCAATTTTGAGCATGTTTTAAGAAGAAGGAAAATGAGAGATGATAACCAGTGCCAATATGGTGTAAAACATCTTGTGCAAAGCTCAAATGAATGTCATCTTTCACAAAAATCACACTTTTTATCAAAAAGGGAAGCGCTTGGTCCTTTTAGTCCTTAGTAATCTAGAGAGGAGTTTCCAGAGTACCAGAGAATATAAAGATTGAAACTCATTTCTGCCAAGCCCAAATTCATCTAGATTACCAAAATCATGGACACTTAACACTTCTTATACTGAAAAATCTGAAATAAAGCAACGTTTTATGTAACTTAATTTGAATAGAATAGGGATTTGCTTTAGTTAAAAGCGCCTGGTTTCACCATGTCCAGAAGTATAAACATAGGAGCAGATTCCAGTAATAAGTTCAATTAGCAAGATATGGCATATATTGCTGTATAATGCCTGGGGATTTTCAAATCAATTCCTGTCCCCACTATAATTTGATGTCCCTCTGGAATGTTTAGAATTTGATTAGAACGTTGAAAAATACCCTTAAATTAAAAAGCTGGTTAAGTAATCACTGTGTATGCCCATGGATCTGCTAATAACCAATTGACATTATGCTATTCTTGAATACAAGGTCAGCAAACCCATATATATAAAGCCCCTGGAGCCTTATCCTTTCAATTGTATAATAGTGAAAAATTGTCCAAGTATTTATAAAGTATTCTTTTTAACACGTTTGTTACCCAGCGTGATTCAGAAGAGTTTCTCATGGGGCCCAAATGTGACTATTGACAAATTGTCAAATGACAGGAAGCAAGAAAAAATAAAAATCATAACATATTGTCCCAATTGTCCAAAATCACCACAAATGTATTTAGACTGTTTTAACAAATATCATAATAAACTATAATGTAAGATAATAATTTATCATAAATATAAAAAATAATAAATTTAGTATAAAATAAATCTTTTAATACTATTATTTTGTAACACTACATATAGCGCTATGAACTTTGTTTTGTGCACCTTTTTCCTACATACCTCTTCAGAGCTCTGATGGTTGTTTTGGGTTATTTTACCCTTTGATTTTATTTAAGATGTGACATTTCATCTTTGCTATTAGCGAAGATAGACCTACAAATTAATCATTAATATGTTTGTTACCCTGTCACCAATATTTGGGTGATGGAGCCCCATGATAGCATACTCATCAACTATATTTAGATGACATTTTATTGAAAGTTTAAAATTGGCTTTGACTCCATAAGTTCTTATAATTGAGGTCCTAATAAGAAAGTCATAATTTTGATTTAGGAAGATGATGGAAGAAGCAATATTACCCATGAGCCATAATGCAGCAGCAATGCACTGTATGTTCCTTCAGATGTTGTAGACTGGTGGCCTGTGTTACAATAGAATTTTTTGATGGGGTATTTCTGGAGCAAGGCCCAGTTTCTTCACAAGTTCAGTGAACATGATACTAATTAGTGCCACACTGTCTACTATCGCTCTGACTTTATTTTTATTTGATCTAATATCAATATAAGTGAACTCAGATCTTAAGCATCAGCAGAATGCTTTGTGAGGACATCAACCATGTCTTATTTAAATAAATAAACTTGATTGGCTTCACCTAATGGTGGGATGGACTCTTTTTAAGTAGCACTGGGAATAGCCACTTTGAAACCATCCCACTTGATAAATATCATCAGGGGGTCTGGAAGCTGGTTTTGTTATAACTGTAGAACATAAGGCTTTGATACTACTTTCTGCGCCAACTTAGCCTCACGTTCTTTTTGTATGCAGGTGGTAACTGCTATTATATTGTCCACTATAACTTGTTAATCTTTGGAGGCAAAACTTCATCTTTGTACTTTCATTTAATAAAAAAGTGGTAATGGATAATATTTTCTTATCTGGGATTTTTAGAGGATGCGGGGGTAGAAAATCACAACTCTACTCCAACATTTCTTTTCCTTAGTCTTCATCATTCATGGGGTTTACAGAATGAAATTTGAGTCTAGAAACCATCTTAGCCCAATGATTGGCATAAAACCCCAGTTTTAACAAAGGATGCAGAGATCTGATTAGAATCAGGCCTATTGGAATGAGGGCCATAAAGCCAAATTAATCTTTTCATTGATAAGATGTTCCAATTGTGTGTGTTGTGAGGCTCCTATGGACTTCTGTTAGTCACCTCAAAAGTGACAGCGCATCAATGCAGACAATTTACCATGTGGTTATCTCATGCTCCTTATTTAGAACTGGTATCAGACCTATTATAACTCCTTATAGGGCTTGCAGGCATGGCAAAGAGTGATTTGAGCATCAAAATTTACTTATCACATTAGCCCTAGATAGAGTATTACCTCAAATAAAAAGCGTTTAGCCAATACTTTTAAGGCTCATATATGTTAAAGAAGATATTGATGAATTCTATTTTTCTGAGTGATCATCCATTCTGCTCCTTCAAACTCTTTGATATAAAGATCTTTGGCTTCAAGGTAGAACACGTTGCCTTTTATAATATTTACATAATTAACTTCTGACTTTCAGAGTTCAGAGAGTTAATTACTGTTTCTGGATTAGCATTTTCATCTGCTTCAAAAATAACCTTAAAGAGATCTGTTGGACATTTACCTTTGCAGACTAAAAATAAGAATGAGTAGGTTGAGTTCTGCCAAAAAGAGAAATGTTAGCCATTTGCAATATTCCAATGTTGTTAAAATTTGGTTAATAATAGTAAAGATGTGAAATCTGATGAAACTGGCCAAAAGTCCCTGGCTGATTCTCAGTGAAACCCCATTAATTGGGGAAACACCAGTTCAAAACCTGTATGGGCACTAGTATTCAAAACAGCTGGTTGGATTAAACTGACCTCACCATGGACCTCAGGCAAATTACCAGAAGGCACTCCTCTGACTTCAACGAAGTCCTCCACTGCACCTGCACAGGGACCCCCCTTTTATAGGCTTGATGGGGGTCCCCCAAGGTGTAATAAATTTCTCAGAAGGTGATTGGCTTAAATTTATAAAAACGTTACCTCATGGGTACATTTGGGCCAATTAGGATTCCCTCCCTTTGTTCCACTGCCCTGATGCAAGTTTCCAAGTTATGATATGCTCTTCCCACATATTTTCTAATTTGGACTAGGTTTAGCTATTCTGAACATATTCTCAACTTCCCCCTTGACCCTCAAGATTACTTTAAATGCTAGATAGTTGGAGGTTGAGTATTATCATTTTTTTCTCTGTATTGCGCTCATAATAAAACCATAAAAAACCAACATTTAATAGCGCTTTACATTTAACTTTATTTTTAATAAAATCCTTTGTGGAAACTAGATGGCATAAAGCACCAGCGAGCACCAATTCAGCTGGTTTTCCACAAGATTAATCAAATTGTGCACATATAGTTTTTATCAATTTTTGGTAACTTAATATGTCTTACCTGAATTGGAGCTTCATAGATTAAGGGATGATGGAACTCATTTGTTTTTTCTATGCCCTCCCATGTTAAAGATGAGGAGTGGGGTTAAAAGGCTTTGAGCTACTGAAGCATCTCAGGTGAAAGGTGCCAAAAAAACAATTAGAATTAGCAGCAGGATTGTGTGGTTTTCACTAGAGTCTTATTAATAATTGAGAAGTTATGCTCAGAAAGAGAAGGCTCCAGAGTGTTTGGATGTTCAGAAGCTCCAATGCTCAGAGTGGATGTATAAACTATAGGCAAGCTAAGTGTAAGAAGTGCCTCAATGACCTTAGTATCCAATTCTATAAGCAGAGTTTCCTGTTTATCAATGAATAATAAACAGTCACCCATTAGATTGAACCTGCTGGTACTTACATTGATCCTTTTTGAAATTTTCTTAATTGGTCTAACATAATATAAAAATGTAACTTTCACCTGAATCAAGGTTTCAGAGATTTCTAAGTTTTTTAGGTTGGTGACCAGAAAATCTGCATATAAGTTAATGTTTTCATTTATTAAGGACTTTTCTTTCTGTCCCTGAGTTCTTAAATAAAGCTTCAAGGAATTTATTTAAAGGTAAAAATAAGTATTAGTATTAATGTTTTATCCATATTGTCATCTAGGCTGTCAAGAAAGCATCATTGAGCCTAAAACTTTTCTAGTTTATTTAATTAACAATTGTGGCTAATATCATTTCAGAAAGTTAACCGACGTGGGTATTCAAATAAGCAAAAAAAATTAGTAAAAGCATTAAAAACGTTCTGCTGGGCCTTGTGGTTGGCCACTTCAGCTTAAGAGTGTCACGCTACTTCTACTTAAAAGTAATCTTCAAATTGGGTACCATGATCCAAATATTAAATGATGCTCATGAAAAAAGGTGTGATCTTCTGTAGTTTGCACCAAATGTTGAAATTGGTGCATGGGCGTCAGATTTTAGGGTACACAGGTTGTAAACACTTAAAAATATAAGGTACAATTATATAGCAGTAACCTTGGTAAAAACTTCACAAAGAGCAAACTTGTTATTTTTCTAGAGGTTTTAACCAAATAAATGAGCAAACCATAGTATTTAATATTTTAAGTGGCTAAACAGCTCTTTATGGTAATATTTAATTTAGGCTGGTTCCAAGCTGCATAGGAAAACACCTCCTGAAGCTGACAATTCTGCTCAGATATGCTCTTCTCATTACCATAGTTCATATTAGTGCAATATCTGACTACTAAACAGCACTTAATAATGAAAAATAGATGCATATTTCCAATTTTATCCAGGAAAACAAATTTTTAGGGCTCAGACATTTTTTATAATAGTAGCAATCCACCAATAGCACTTAAATTACCAGCAATGGTTGTAAAAAATAGGACCTATTACTGTTCATTTTACACCAGCGTAGGGTGATGTAAGATTTTAGAATTAGATAGATTTAATGGTTGCTATTAAAAAACAAGGCCATGGGCTAAAGTGATTTATAGATTTAAAACCAAAATTTCACCGGTGGATATTATAGATTAAATTGGTTGTCATAAATGCTAATGAATAAAGACACCATGGCAGAATTACCAATACTAATTTAATACATCTTTAGAAAATACCTATAATTAAGGGCAGCAAGGAAAGACACTAATAGATTATGAACTCTGTATTTAAATATAAGTTAGATTATAAAAATTAAGTAAAATTATCTAAACAGATAGCTAGTCAAACCAATTAAACTTAAAGAAAGACCCAGTTAATTATCTCTAGATTGTACTGTTGAATTTGGCCTTAATCTAAAGCTCTTTATAAAATAGTTATTAAATAAGAAAAGATATAATTATAATTATGGTAAAATAAAAGTGTGAGACAATATTATAAGTGAGTAGAAACACAGTGTAAGTTCACTATATGCTCCCATAGATATTGGATTTTAGGGTTTTTGTGCTTGCTGGTACACCTTGCACCTAAAATTCCAACAATAATTTTACAGAAGATGTAGCACTTTCTACTGATGGTGTATTTGATACAGGGATTTTCCCAAACTACTTATACTAAAAAGGATAAAAGCCAATCTACAAAAAAGTTAGATTTTTATAAGGTTTTTTATTAGTTGTGGTGAGGGATTAAAGGTGAACCCTCATAATAAGTCGATGCTAATATTTAAATGTTGAGGCTCAAAGTTTGGATCACTTAGTAATATCCAAAATAGAAAATATTGGGATTTGACCTATTGGATCAGTTGAGACTCACCTCATTCAAAGCTAGAGCAGATGGGGAAGTGATAGCCAGGAAGATGAACCCATAAGGAAAGGATTTAACAAATTTAGACCAATCAGAAGGCAGAAATTTTTTTTGCCTTGCTGGACCCCCTCCAACCCTATAAAAGAGGCTGGTCTCCATGAGGTAGATTGGACTAGATTAGAAATAGCCTGGGGAGGAGCCTCCAATGGACTCCCTGAGTATGGTACATAGTGGTGCAATTTGACTAACCAAACTCATGATATTTGCCTGAGAAGTACTAGTAAAAGTGTTACCCTGATTAGTGGGGTTCCACCAGAAATTGACCAGGGTCTTTTACTGATCTTTTCCTCATTTACCTCCAAACTACTCTTTTTTATAAATTGGACTTATAATTATCTGACATATATATTAAATTAAGCCCCATGGTGCTTTAATATTTACAGTGGCCGAAGTATGGTGCAAGTCCAAGTTTCTTTACTAGCATGATGGAAACAACCAATTTGTGCCCAATGCTCACAAAGCTCTTTGAGCTTTTAGTTTGATAAAAATATAGGTGCGCTTAGGATAGTAAGCATCCTAAGAGATTATTATATTGGTATCCAAACTGTAATCTTGACCTAAATATGTTTAGGGTCTTCCCAAAAATAGGGGCTTGATTTTATCAATGCCTAATTGGTTTAGCCATGTGGACCCTATCCAACTTGGTTATTGACAGAGGTTATTAAAATCTCAGTGGTGTTCCAATTACTGGACTGTCGGGACTTCAGAAGAGCAACTCCAACCCAGCCCCTATTAATCAGGGCCCCGAAGTCCCCAGCGAGTTAATAGGCCATTAAGGCCTTAAAGCTAAAAAAGGAAGAAGATTGTGAGAAATGGTGGTTTTATTAAAATGATCCTCGAGGTATTTATAGGACCTCGAGGCTAGAATTGGGATCAGGAAGGGAAGGATTCGGGATAGGGAAATCTCGGCATCCGTTGCCGATCGAGATAAATGATTGAGATAAATATAATATTAATACAAGGGGAGTGGGACCATCCTCGGCATAATTTGCCGGTGAATCCCGAAAGGGAAATTGATTTAGGTGCGAGCGCCGAGATGGGATTCCGCCGCGACCCGATTGATGTTTCGACATCCTCAGCATTAGTCGCCGGTATCGATTATTTAATTATATTTAAATATTATCGGGCCCGATCCCCGATACTTCGGATCGGGCTCAACCCGAGTTAGTGGGGAGCCCAATCCATCATCCGCCCGTAGGCGAGTTGTGACCCTTAGTCGGGGCTTCCCCAATAAAGGTGAATCCCAACAAGCTCCACAAAATTTATGGCTCTTTGGCGAAGATATTTAAACATTTGGGTGATGGTAGTCTTTTTAAACACCACTAACAATACACAATACAGCTCTTTATATGGCTCTCAGGCGTGTCGAAGAGTAATCTGGGCATCAAAGTTTATAACACTTTAGCCTTATAGTAAACTGTTTAGCTTAGGCTGCAACCGACTCATCTTTGTTAAAGAAGAAATGAACAACAACGTCTTCACATTGCCAACCATTGTACTCCGCCAAGCTCTTATACGATGAGTTCTATCGCGTTACAGTAAAGCAGGCCAGCTTCATTTATTTAGCATGACCATCTCTTGACTTTCAGAGTTCAAGAAGTTCTTTATTAAGGCCATCTTAGCTGATTTAGGGAAGCCTTCTATACCTGAGTCAAATAGGGAAATAAAGTTGTGATCATCTACGTACCTTTTAAACTTGGGTAAATCAGATTCAACTAAGGATATATGGACATCTGTTTACACATGGCGTTAGGCCCCCAAGGATTATGATTGTACCACTCGTTGATTAAATGAGGAGCAAAAACAGAACGATCTTGGGATACAAGAGCGGCTAAAGTATAATTTGATCTACATAACATGAGCAGAGTGCCCTGAAAAACTGGAGTTGCCGAGGAAGGTGGTGGTGCAAGTAGATCGCTTGATGAAATCACCAGAGCTCTGTGGGCAAAATCATAATAGTTGGTAAATTTGTAAAAGTTATAGGCATCGGATGCACAAGCGGTGCTTCATTGCCTTCAGCCTTGAAAATCAATAATGTATCAATCTGTTATATGACACATTTATTTATAATTCTCTGAAGGAGTTGTTCATCAATTTAGAAAAATGGTGCCAGCTGCCTTAACCATTTGCTCAACCGATTCATGTTCTAGTCTGCAGATGAAAGTGAATTTTTAAAACTTTAATCTCCTATCTTGTAAGTAGTTTAAGGTATGCAGGGAGTTGATCTCACTGTTGTGGTCTGAGAAGAGTGAATAGCTCTATCTAAATTTGTTTAGGGCCAACAGGTGGCGTTGAGAGGCACTGATATTATCTTCTACAAGAAAATATCTAAATAAGGTATATATATTATGCTGTTATATCTCAATATGGATCTTATACAATAAATAAGGATGAAAAATTTACTGAAATCAATTCTCACAGGTTGATACTAAATCTTTCCATTGATGGTATTTCATGAGAGGGTGTACTATTATTTCCCTAGGATTACTAAGAGCTGAACATTTTGGACTAAAAGCCTGACAGCTACTATTTATATCAGATAGATTACTGGAAAGTAATGATTAAAAGTATCATATGTAACAGAATCGGTAAATTGAAAAATGACTTATAATGTTACAGAAATCAGGCTCACCCCATAATACTATAACTGAGATTTTTAGCAGCACTCCATATGTAGTGGAATACAAAAAATTGATGTAATTTGTTGATTAATCATAAAGTGTTTATGTATAACTTTCTGGATGCCTTATTCTAACAAAGTCATGAGATAAAAAATAAAACCGATAAAGCATGTCCACTTAGTGGTCTAAATACTAGTATACCATTATATATTAAAAATGATAGTGGAGCAAATATTTTATATCTGGGATTTAGGAAACGGATTAAGGATAAAACTGTTGATTAACATGCTCCATCGCTTTAATGTTTGTCGGACATTTGCCTCCCAGCCCTCAGAAGAATGTTGTGGGTGAAAATCGGCCGAATAGAGTGAATGTCGGACATTTACGAGTCCGCAATAATAAGGAAATCAAATTTTTTAATAACTAGCCTATTTACCCGTGCTTCGCTACGGTGTCTATAAAATTAAAGATTTTCGATTTATTACTTTAGATTTTATATTTTAGATAAACAAAACCACTCGGCCAAATCTAATCCTCAATCGAATCAACCAAAATCCACCAACCACTCAGGTAAACCTAACTGAACTTATCAAAACAGCCAATAACTAATCACCCCTCAAACCTAAACTGTCCTATCGATTCGAACAAAAGCCATCAATCACTCGGCCAAACAAAATAAACCTATCGAGTTAATCAAATAATACCAAACTGCTACCTAAAACATCTCTATACTAGCGGAGTTACCCGTGCTTCGCTACGGTAACTATAGAATTTTTAGATATTTAAATTTAACAGATTTTTTTATTCGAAGTGGGCCGACCTGGGGACGATACCGCATCGATGAAGGGAAGTGAAGAAAATGGGAAAGGAGGACAAAACCCGGAAAACCTCCATGCGCGGCGTATGATAGGCCAGGAACTCCATGGACCGCATTTGCTATTCGCTATCTCGGTTCGGGGCATTGGTGCGCAACGCCAACAGTCATAATCGTCCCCTATCCAAAGCTCACTACCGGGATCGAACTCGGGGAGGCAGTGGCAAAGGGTCCATACTCTACCACTGGGGTATCCTCCCTTTTTTATTAACAGATTTTTACTATAAATAAACAGTAACTACTCCGCCAAACTTTATTGCTCAATCGAATAACCAAAAACCACCAACCACTTAGCTAAACCTAACTGAACTTATCAAATCAACTAATAACTAATCACCCTCAAAACTAAACTGTGTTCAGTTGATTCGACCAAAAGCCATCAACCACTCGGCCAAACAAAATAAACCTATCGAATCAATCAAATAACACCAAACTGCTACTCAAAACATCTCTCTATATATTTAAAATCATTTTGTATGTGATATATCTTCCAAACTACTAAATCAACTTCTACTTAACTTGCCAAAAGTATTTATTAATTAGGGGAACCAAATTAGGCAGGTTTTTTTTAAAATTATATAAACCTAACATTCAGATACCCGTGCTTCGCTACGGTATTTAAAGTTTATCAGATGATAAGCTCACACTGACAGCCTATAGGCTGTGCCAACGCTAATCTGGAGCCACTCGGACTAACAGCTTCGCTGTTGCCCTCGTAGCTGGTGAGCTGATTATCCTAAGTACTTAATCTACTTAAAACTCTAATACTGATTTTGATGAGTTTCAGGTGAGCAATTTGGTGAATTATTCAATAATATTTGTCAATCTTCACCCACTCGCCCAAATAGATTGAACCCATCAGGCTAGATAATTTCAGATTCGATAAGATTCGCCAATTCTCACCCACTCACCCAAATAGATTGTATATCAGACTCAAAGGTTTCAGATGTCAGTCAGTCAATCAGTATATCAGTGAAATTTTTTGATATGATATGTCTTATGGCTGGGGGTATGTTCAAGGATGAGATCATAACTGACGAACCTAAGTTACTATGGGTGTGGATTGTTTTTGCATAGGTTGATCAATAACCTCAACTAGATCTAAAAAGAATTATTGTAGATGGCGATCAATAAATTTTGTATAGATTGACCGATTAAATCAATTAGATCTAAAATGAATTATTGTAGATCACAATATATAAATTTACTATAGATTGACCAATTAAATCAACCAAATAAATAAAATGAGGTAATATAGATAGATATCTGAAAGTTAACCATATAATTGACTAATAAAATCAACTAAATAATAAAAACTATAAATAAGGGGAGGATACCCAAGTGGTAGAGTATAGACCCTCTACCGCTACCTCCCCTGAGTTCGATTCCGGTACTGGGAACTTTGGGTAGGGGACAATTACGACTGTGTTGGTGTTGTGCACCAATGCCCCGAACCGAGATAGCGAATAGCAAATGCGGTCCATGGAGTTCCTAGCCTATCATACGCCGCGCATGGAGGTTTTCCGGGTTTTATCCTCCTTTCCCATACATTCGATTTCCCTTAATCGGTGCGGTATCATCCCCAGGTCGGCCCACCTCGAATAAAATAAAAACTATAAGTAAAAACTGCTAACCTTATACCTTAAACATTAGACTAATTAAGTCAACTATACAATTTATATATAATTCATAGAATATTTTTGTCAAGTTTATCTGAGATTGGTAAATAGTCTAGGAGTAGGTATTGAAATAAGCATGAATTTATAATGATTTATTTATAAGATGGTCTCCTAAACCACCACAACTAAAATGCTACCTAATTTAATATAAACTAGGTGACCCATACGAATACTTCACATTACTTCTGGTAATAGGATTCCTTATATGACTATCCTATGGATAGTACTTTAAATTTTTAAATTTTATTCGAGGTGGGCCGACCTGGGGACGATACCGCACCGATTAGGGAAGTGAAGAAAATGGAAAAGGAGGATAAAACCCGGAAAACCTCCATGCGCAGTGTATGATAGACCAGGAACTCCATGGACCGCCTTTGCTATTCGCTATCTCAGTTCGGGGCATTGGCGCGCAAAACCAACACAGTCAAAATCGTCCCCTACCCAAAGTCCATTACCGGGATCGAACTCGGGAGGCAGTGGTAGAGGGTCCACACTCTACCACTGGGGTATCCTCCCTTGTCGTTTATACATTTATACGTTTTGTATGTTATTTATAAAATTATTCGAGGTGGGTCGACCTTGGGACAAATATACCACACTGAGAAGTTTTCTAGCCAGTACAGGTTTCGAACTCAAAACCTGCACTTAGGGTGGAAGCAGTTTTACCTACTCGGCTAACCACCCTTTTTTGTACGTTATTTATACGTTTATTCTATTCTATTCAGACTTCGGCACCACCATGACACTTTATACATGTAATTTTTAAATGAAATTCAAAGCATAAGTTTTAAAATATAATTTTTTAATGAAAACATTAATTTTAAGATATTTACTTATTTTTTGTCATTAGAGGTAAAAATAATCTTCAAAATGGCGTATCAAATATTAATTTTGATACAGTATCAAGGCAGATATTTCACATCGACAAAAAACACCTTTAAGAAATAATATATAGAGATAACTTGCTAATTAGCTAAATGACTACTAACCACTTAACAAAACCATTTAAAATATCGAATCAAACGAATACCAAACTGCTCAGCCGTAACAATATAGCGAATATCATCGAAAACATATAGGGGTTTCACTTGTTACATATAAAACTTTTTATTTTACTATGAAAAGAATATTTTGTTTATTTTTCGTCATTAGAGGGAAAAATAATCTTCAAAATGGCGTATCAAACATTAATTTTGATACAGTATTAAGGGAGATATTTCACACTGACAAAAAAACACCTTTGAGAAATAATATATAGAGATTAAATAAATTTGAATCTATCTACCAGCTACTTGCCTGCTGTCATATACAGTTTTAGTTAGGCTAATCTAATCATTACTAATCTAACCATCTCAGGTATTATTCTTTTAAAAGTCAAATGACAAAACACAATGAGTATCCTATCATAACAGTAGATAAAATGTTAAGGAAGTTTCTAACAACTTTCAGCCATAAGGCATATATCATACACTTAAGTTTTTTACTATAAGGTAAAACTTTAATCATTTTTATTAAGTAGATAACGATTTAGTCAGCCAAAAGACCCTGGCCGACTCTCGGTGGAACCCCGCGAATCGGGGCAACACTTTTACAAAAACTAATCGGGTAAATAGCACAAAGTCGGGAAATTTGATTCCTCCGACCTCACAGCCTATTCCGGGTCTTCCATCGAAGGGTTCACCCCGGGCCTCATTTAACCCCGTTCAAGCACCTATACGGGAACCGCCCCTTTTATAAGCGTGGCGGAGGTCCCCCAAGGTGAAAGGATTTCTCGGATGGGGATTGGCTGAAATACTTTAAGTCGTTACCTTATGGGTACGTTTTGGTTAATAGTGATTCCCCATCCATCGTTTCGTTAAGAGATGCGAGTTTGTTGAGCCTCAATATGCTAAAATTGCATATTACCCAATTCAGAAATTTTCCAAGCCATACGAACGTCGAGCCTCGACGTTTTAAATACCTTTATCGATTTATTAAATATATACTCTCTTTTACCCCGCGCGGCGCTTAATAAAATGCTATTAAAATTAGCCCTTTTTATATTTATTAGTTTTATATATTTTCATACAAGTGGTGAGAGAAGCCCTCTCAATTATTTTTGGATTTGAGGCCCATAGCACCAGCGAGCCTTCTTCCTAGCCAAAAATGCAACGATGTTTCAAATTAAAGCTGGAGAAGCCTCTCCCTTTACTCTTACCTTGTTTCCACTACTATTTTATTTTATTCAAGGTGGGCCGACCTGGGGACGATACCGCACCGATTAAGGGAAATCGAATGAATGGGAAAGGAGGATAAAATCCGGAAAACCTCCATGCGCGGTGTATGATAGGCCAGGAACTCCATGGACCGCCTTTGCTATTCGCTATCTCGTTTCGGGGCATTGGTGCGCAACGCCACACAGTCATAATTGTCCCCTACCCAAAGTTCCAGTACCGGAATCGAACTCGGGGAGGCAGCGGTAGAGGTCTCTACCTTGTTTCCACTATTAAACACTTTACATATAATGACTGATCATTAGGTATCCCACTAATGTTTATGATAAAGTAAAACAATGGTAAGTGTAATAATTTACGATAATAAACCAAGTTTTTACATGTTCAAATATACCTTGATATCAGATATAGATTTAAGATAGGGACAATCATAAATTGAAGATCCTATTTTTGTTTTAGATAGCCAATATGTTTCTTTTATCAAAAAGCTACTCTCTATATAACAATGGATAAGATTAAATAAAAAGGTTCCATAAAAATAATATTTAACCACTTAGCCACTTGGTCAGATGGCAAGGCTATTCTTATCCCGAGATGTGGACCGAATTTGAAACTCCCTAAAGCAAAACTACACGATCAAGTCATACGTTAATAGATGTTTGTTTCCACAATGTAAACGATTTAAAAGAACCTTATTAAAGGGTTTTGCCCATTCAAATTAGATCTATTACAAATATAGAAGTAATTTTATCATGAGATTGGGCGCCAGAAGAGGCATAAATGGGATTAATTCAATTATTATTGATAAAATGAACATCATTTGGCTCCTTGTCTATGTCACCCTATTGCCATGCCAGGCTATATCCAGGTTAGAATGTATAGCTCAACTGATGCGCCAATGTAAAAATGAGAGCAAAGGGGAAAGAGGATGTGCAGTGTTTTACAATAAACCGAGGGTTCCAGAGGGCCCCGAACCCTTAGGTAGTCATTTTTCCCTCGATTATTGCGTTATCCTTGGGCCCTGGTTTTATGTTGTATCGATACCAAAGCGTCATCGTGGTTATTGGGTTGAACTCAACGGTGACGGAGGTTTTATCAATTGGAAGTTCGACCCAGATTATTACATAAGGGTGGGCAATCGCATCATAATTAAATAATTATAACTTGATTTAATTTTTATAATGATCACTATTAACAAAATAAACAGTTGAATGTAATGCTTTTAAGTCATTACCTTTCCACGTAAAAAATTATTAAGGTTCAGCCTTTCAAGCTTTTAGCCTGTATATCATCTAACTCAACCATTATCTACCAGCACTAAGCCTTTCGTTTTAATCCATATAGGTGAGAACCTACCCCAAAAGTTGTATTGTGTCAACTCTAATTTATATTTTCCGCAGAGTTGTGAAAATGGGGACTCTCCTATATTCACGACTAGCATCCAGATACCCGTGCTTCGCTACGGTGTTTATAGCTTACCAGATGATTTGAATCATTATCTTAGACTTTAGATTATAAATAACCACCAACCACTCAGCCAAACCCAATTGCCCTATCGAATCAACCAAAAACCATAAATCATTCAGTCAGTTAAATCCAACCGAAACTACTAAATCAACCAAATAATAGTTGTGTTACCGGACGTTGCTTAAGTTTAATAAGCAAACGATTTGAAATGATTAAATTAGATTTTATATCATGTTGATACTCTGTTTTACCCAGCATTGTTATTGGGTAAATTTTACCAAATAATATTATTTTTTTAGTTTATATAAATTGGTAGATGGCTATCGATAAGTTTGTGTAATCAAACCTATCGAATCAGCTAAAAACTACTGACCATTCACATAAAACAAATTGAATCTATTGGATCAATCTAAACCCACCAACCTCTCGATAAAACATTTAAACTATCAAATCAGCCAATCACTTATTGCCTACTAAAATGATTAGTTTGATATTGTGGCACAAATAGCATGCATAGGTTATTCTGTGCCACATGATCAAACTGATCCGCGCTTTAATCCATTTTTGTAGGATCAGCACTGTGGACTACCTTCGGTAAATATGATGGAAAGACCCTATATTTTCACTATTTAAGCCATCACTGATTTTCTATTAAAGTTTAAGTTTTTATTGCTTCAATTTATCTTATTTCTAATTTTGTTCAGTATATCCTAAATACAGTGGATTTCCTATCTAAGCCAAGTAGATCTTAAACTGGCATAAGCAATGTATCAAATTTGAATGTATTAAAATTATGAGAATAGTGGTGCAAATATCAACTGTCTTGAGGTTTCTCATAATTTAGAAGCCTTACAACAGAATAGTGATCCTCCAACTAATATACCAGAATCTATGAACCAGACTATAACAATAGCTTCCATGCATCTATACACCTGGCAGGCTTTGTAAAAATTTGACCATAGCTTAATTGATGACTGTCTTGAAGCCTACAATGCTTGGGGGATAATTATGGTGTTACACCACAACAGCACCTGAGAGAAGTTGCTACCATCATAAATGGACCTGCCAAGTGTTAGCATAAAGCAAATATACCTTTTAATTTATGGAAGGATTGGGAATTTGTGTACTTGACCAATTTCAAATAAAAACCTTCAATTACATGAAGGATTTAAGAAAATTTACCTCAGAAACTTCTCAAGTATCAGAAAATTCTTGGGATCATTTGAAGAACTCTTGAGGATATGGAACCAAATTAAAAAATGACTCTGTAAAGAAGTTGATCAGCAACTTCTTGATTAGTTTATTGATACCCTTGAAGAACCTTATCTGAATGCAGCGCTGTTAGCTTAACCAATCTGTATAGACCATGCTACCTTTGCCTGCAAAAATTATTCTTATCTTATGGCACAATGACAGACTAAATTACCAATTACTAAGTATGTTATAGATGAGCATTCTGATGATGAAGACCTAGTTAAGATGCTTAATGTTCCTGTAACAATTTGAAAAAAACCCCTGTTCCAATAAGCCCAGATAAACTCTGAGCCCCTCAAAGAAACATATATGGTGGGATCAAATTGCCACTGGGCTGCTGGAGTCAACCCACCTGGCACAAGGAGGCATGCCCAGCACATGGCTGTGTTGCGCCCCCTCCCAGGCCCTTGTTGGTGATGGCCTTCCCATCCTGACCAGAAAGGTGCTTTCACCATGGAAGATGTAGAGGGGCATGCAGTACAGCATGGCTGGACATCCAACCCCTTTCTGGGTGGACCATCCAAGGGGTGAGGGAGCCCTGCTGGGACAAGCCCCTCACTGCCGCTGAATCCCTGGTGGGCAGGAGGCCCTACCAGGAAAATTAGCTGATGGTCACTTCAAATCCAGGGTTGGCCATCAGTTACCAGCTCCCACTGGTGCTGGTTACTTAACAACTGCGACCAAGTGACCACTGAGTTCAGCTAAACTGGACCAGCAGTGTGAAAAGCATTGAGTTTGAAATTATGTTACAATTCAGAAAAAAACCCCATTACAATCACCATATAATTTTTACATATTTTTTGGTGCACCGACAAGCAACCAAAGCATCCTAACCAAGTAGGTAGAGGTTTGGGCACCAACAAGCAGCCAAACATTCACCTCTCATTGGTTGGCTATGTAAATCCTCTGTGTGGTTGGTCTGATCCAACTACATGAAAGCCTCCTCAAAATGGAAACACCTGAAAAAGGCCACAGGTATGCAAGGTATGTGAACCCCAGAACACCCTTTATTTTTATTTTGGACTATAAAAATGAAGGTGTCCGCCAACCAGAGCTTGTATGAGGAGCAACTGACAATGCTCTCCAGGAAGGGACATGCTAGGGTAAGAATTCCAAACTGAGGTTTGAAATGGGTGGGTGCGCCTTATAAAGGCAGCGCTTTGAGGCCCTCACCCAAGCTATCAATTAGGCTCACAGAAGCCTAATTAATAGCTCAGGTGAGGCACAACCCAGCATCCAAAATGACCAAACCAAAAATGTTTTTATAAACTATCCAACTCAAATTCAGAAAATCCTAATCTGAGTCAGAATGTAATGAATGGGACAACCCTGTCTGTTACAGTCCCTAAGGTGAAGTTTATTGCACCAATATCTGAGGTAGCCAGTAAAATCAGTGTTTTAAAGGAACAAGTACAGCAGTTAACAATGCTAGTACAAGGAGAAGCCTCTTGCAGCAATATATAATGTCTTAACTGCAATAAGTCTGGTCACTATAACAGACAGTGTGTAATGCACTGGCTCCTTCCAGTGAGCCACAAATAATTTGGGAAGCAGGGCCCAAGTCAATGACCAAAGGGTAGACAAGGTCCCTGAGATCATTCTTCTAGTGCGTATGCTACAGGAGCCACGGATAAACACCCCTTGGAGGACAGTTGCAAGTATGCTTACCCCCAGCAAAATGCCCTGACTCCATGACAAGGTGTATAAGGAGGCGATAGCCTTCCCAATCTCACTCTCAAAGTCCAACTCCTGTTTGTATAGGCCAAACATGGCCGTTGTTAGACTAAATAATCAATATAAACCTCAAAAGATAGTAATAAAAATAGGAAAAGGCTTAGAGACAGCTTTATTTGATATATTAGGCAAGTTGATAGAAAACGGAACTAGAGAACCTCCCATTCTCAAGTCCTATCTCTTATAGCTCTCTGCTGCAAGCATAAATAAAGCTCATTCGCTATGCCTGACATTATGTCTTTTGAAACATGCCATAAGCAAACCCCACTTGTTTTAGGCCGGATTGAATTCCATAGTGGTTGAACCACCATACCCAAGAATTGTTCCAATTCTGATTCAAATCCACCTTTAACCTAGAAACCACCCACTTCAAAACCATTTGGTTTGACCCCAGGCCTGATGAAACATCTAACCATTGACCTTCCCCAGTCTTAGTATCAACCTGGGGTCTAGCCAAGACTAATGCTCCCTCACTCCCTTCATCTACCACACCATCCTGTCCTGTCTTATCAATGATCAGAGCAATGTGATGTTGAGGATAAACCTCAACTATCACATCACCCCCTAGACAAGAAGAACTCTTGGATCTTTCCAGGACACCGGGTGCAATCTCTGGATGTCTGCCATGTGGCCTCCTCAACTGGATGACTTTTACTGGACCAAAAATAACCTATGGCCCCACACCACCTTTTTGTTCAGGATCTCCTCCACCTCATACTCCTCAGCCCCCCTTCAGCTGGAAACAGAGGGAGGCCTTCTCAGGTGGCTTCCTCAAGAATGGTTTGAGCTGTGACACATGCAACACTGGATGAGCCTGTGACCCTTCTGGCAACTTCAGCTCAAATGCCACCTCATTCACTACCCTCACTATTTGATATGGGCCCTACGCCACAGGCCCCAACTTCCAGCTCTTCACAGGTATGGCATAGTTTCAAGCATTTACTAAGACCTAATTGCCCTTCTTGAAAACGCTCCCCTCTGACTGATGCCTATCTGCTTTCCTCTTCTGAGCTGCAACTGCTGCCTCTAGATTCCTTCTCAAGAGCCCCAAGGTATTCTGAGTCTCACATGACAGCTCATCTGCTGCTGGATTCTGACCCTGCTTCTGAGGCCCCATACTCTCTGAATGCTGACCATGGTTTGCAAAAAAATGGGTTATTCCAGCGGAAGAATGCTTGTGGTTGTTATATGAGAATTGCGCCAACTTTACCCAATTCACCCAATCATCCTGCCACCCTGAGACATAGCAGCTCAAATACTATTCCAATATTTGATTTACCCTCTCAGTTTGGCCATCTGATTGGGGATGGTAAGCTGATGAAAATGAGGCCTTTATCTTCAAGTTTCCTAACAAATGTAACCAGAACTGAGATGTGAACTATGGACCTTGGTCTGAAACAATCTCCTCTGGTCCCCATGTCAGGAAAAAACCTCATTCATAAAGATCTGACCTGCTAACTTTGCAGAGATGGTTGACTGACATGGGAAAAACTCTGCATACTTCATCAGGAGATCCACCATAACCATAAAAGCGTCCATCCCCTGGGACTTGGGCAACCCTGTAATAAAATCCACAAATACAGAGGCCCATGGCCTAGATGGAATCTGAAGAGGCTTCAATTTACCTCCTGGTGCCATACGGTGGGACTTTGACCTGGCACACATCACACATCGCTCAACATACTTCTGACTGCAGCACCAACTCCCCTCCACAAATATTGGCGATGAACTAAATCCAGTGTCTTCTCCCTGCCTGGATGTCCAGCCAAAGGATGATCAAAGTTAGCTGCTAACACCTCCTGCTGCAAACTCATCACTGGAACCCAGATCCTTCCTTCATGCCAGATAAGACCTCCCCAGACTGAGAACCCCACATGCTTCTTGCTCGCCTCCCCTTCTCCTATCTCATCCAAGATCCACTGGCCAAACTCACTCCTCCGCTGGGAAGTCCAAATTCTTCCTGAGATTCCTTCTCTCCAACTTTGGATAAGTGCAAAAAAAACTCAATGGTAACATTGTAGCAGTGTTAAACTTCCTCAACTCCTCCTCAGAGAACACCAACAATAAATTATGACTTAGAAAATCTGGCAAGATATTCTGTTTTCCTGTCTTATGCTCAATCCTTAAGTCATACTGAACCAAATCTAAGTGCCACCGGGCCTGTCTCTGATTCATCAGATGTGGGGACTTATAATATTCTAAGGCTTGATGATCAGTTCATATCACAACTGGATGCCTGGTGTACAACAGGTGGTGTTGCCACTCCCCTAGTGCAGCACTATTGCCAAAAGTTCCTTGTCATAGACTGGGCAATTTGTCTCAGCAGGCGCCATCTTCCTGCTGAAGTAACAGACAGGGTGCTCAACCCCAACTTTACCCTCCTGCAATAGCACTGGTCTAAGTGCAAAGTTTGACGCATCTGTCTCTACTACAAACGGTCTGTTGGGGTCAGGATGGGCCAGAACTGGGGCTGTCAACAGATTGGTCTTCACCCGCTGGAAAGCCCTTTCCTCAGTCTCCCCCAAACAAAAGGTAAATTCCCAGTCAACCTTGTCAGTGGCACGGCCCACTAAGCTAAATTCTTGGAGAACATTCTTACAAAGTTTACTACTCCCAAAAAACTCTGCACTTCAGTCCGATTCCTGGGGGCCTTCCATTCCTTCACTGCTTGCAGTTTATCAGGACATATCGCTAACCCCCCTGAAAAACCACATTTCCCAGAAAAGACACCAAGTCCTTATTAAACTCACACTTGGATGGCTTCAACATCAGGCCTGCCTGGCTTACCACCTCCAGAACACTCCTTACATCCCTCACGTGATCTTGCATCAACCTGGAAAATATCTGAATATCATCCATATAGGCAACGCAACACCTACCCACAAAATCCCCAACACACAATCAATCATGCGTTGGAAAACTGCGGGGGCATTATGCAGCCCAAATGGCATAACCTAATACTCAAAATTTCCCAAGTGACACTTAAATGCGGTATACTTCTGGTGCTCTGGCTGCACTGAAATCTGATTGAACGCGTCAACCAGATCAAATTTAGTGAACACCACACACCCCAAGATCATAGGTAGAATGTCTTCCAGGAGTGGCATTGGATAAGGGTCAGGCTCTGTCACCGCATTGAGGCGCCAGAAATTTACACAAGGACGTAGCTCCCCACTCGCCTTTGGCACCAGCAACACTGGTGAAACCACAGATGATTTGGACGGCACAATCAAACACAAACCTAGCATCTTATGGACATATTTATCAAGAGCCTCTGAGCTCGGGGATTCAATGGATAAACTGGACATCCCCTTGGCAACTCAGAGCCTTCTTTGAACCAGAAACTAAATGCAAAGTCCCCTGTAGATGGGAAGGGTGCCTCACCCTTGGGTTCTAACACAGATGCAAACTCCTAGTACTCCTCTGGCAAACCCTCCAATTTCATGACTGAAGATATTCCCCCCATTCGTTTCACTGATGACCCCTGGGACTGGAACTCCCACTCCCACACATCTGAGCCTTCAGGCAACAAGACCACTTTCCCCTTCATCATATCAAATTGCAGATGGAATTGATGCCACCACCTCATCCCTAGTACCACTGGGTGAGGCAATTGAGCCACAGCATGAAATTCTTCTTCAAACTCATCTGAGTCTTGTCTCAACAGGATCTTGGCCTGCACCTTCCAGACCGCAGTCCTCTTGGTGGCATCCTCCAACAACACAAATCCATCCTCCTGCAACGGAAATCCACATCTTCTTGCCCACTCCTCATCCACATAATTCTTATCAGCCCCTGTGTCCACCGGGGCCAGGACCTTTCCACACTTCTTCTTTATAGGACCTTCCCACACTTCTACAAGTAGTAATATATAAGAATAAAGTGAAGAAAGTGATTTATTCTGGGACACTGGATTTACTGGTTTCTTGCGGAAGTTATAAGGTGCATTCTTCTTCTTTGGGGCCTCAGGTACTTGAGTGGGGGCCTCAACCATTGCCGCCCCCAGCAATTCGCCGCCCTCCCAAGACTCCCCTAGCTCTCTTCTTCCTCCTCCACATACCTGAACCCCTTTTGACTGGACACAGGCTCTGAACTTGCTCGTCTCATTGCCTTCTTCCCATAAAAACCACTTGGGAACTGCATCAACTCCTGGCAAGCCTGGGCCAAGGCCACCTGCCGCTCCATCTGCAAGGCCAAGGCCACCTCTTCCTTCAACGTAGCTGTAGGTCGCACTGCTGCCATTGCCAATAACAAATCAGCCTGAAAATTCTGACGGAACATGCAAGGATGCTTGGACTCTGATGCCTTGGCTGCCTTAGCCAGTGCCTGGAACATCCGACCATATTCCTCTACAGACTTCCTTCCCTGACTGCACTGCAGTAAAGCTGACCAAGCTGAATCTTGTGACTCATCTAGACATGCTGCTCGGTCAATCAAGTCCAAACACTTTTCTGCTGAGTCAGGCAGCCCCGCCTGCTGCTCCAAAAGTTCATGTACCCAGTTTGATAGCTTCTAGGGCAAGGTCACCAAAACTTGCTTCAACTGTAAAGCAAACAAGTCCTCACCCCCTGAAGTCTTTGCCAACCGCCCTTAGAACTGTACCCAGCTAAATGTCTGATGGATCAGCACCAACTCCTCTGAGCTTAGCATTAATGGAATCTTCCCTCCAGTCTTCACCAGTCCTACCACTTTCCCACCACACTGGGACACACTTAAGCACCTGGTATACCTCATGAAGTAAAAACACTGTGGAGAATATCACCTTTAGAAGCATCGCGGTATGGTGATACCACATAGGAACACAACTGCTTTTGGCTCCTCTTTTTCTTGCCACCACAACGACAGGAACATAAATGAGTTCCATTTAATGTAACGCACTGGCTCCTTCCAGTGAGCCACGAATAATTTGGGAAGCAGGGCCCAAGTCAATGACCAAAGGGCAGACAAGGTCCCTGAGACCATTTACTAGTGATTGTGCTACAGGAGCCACGGATAAACACCCCTTGGAGGACAGTTACAAATATGCTTACCCCCAGCAACATGCCCTGACTCCAAGACAAGGTGTATAGGGAGGCGATAGCCTTCCCAATCTCGCTCTCAAAGTCCAACTCCTGTTTGTATAGGCCAAACATGGCCGCTGTTAGACTAAATAGTCAATATAAACCTCAGAAGACAGTAATAAAATAGGTAAGGCTTAGGAACAGCTTTATTTGATATATTTAGGTAAGTTGATAAAAAATGGAACTAGAGAACCTCCCATTCTCAAGTCCTATCTCTTATAGCTCTCTGCTGCAAGCATAAATAAAGCTCATTCGACATGCCTGACGTTATGTCTTTTGAAACATGCCATAAGCAAACCCCACTTGTTTTAGGCTGGATTGAATTCCATAGTGGTTGAACCACCATACCCAAGAATTGTTCCAATTCTGATTCAAATCCACCTTTAACCTAGAAACCACCCACTTCAAAACCATTTGGTTTGACCCCAGGCCTGATGAAACATCTAACCGTTGACCTTCCCCAGTATTAGTCTCAACCTGGGGTCTAGCCAAGACTAATGCTCTCTCACTCCCTTCATCTACCACACCAGCCTGTCCTGTCTTATCAATGATCAGGGCAATGTGATGTTGAGGATAAACCTCAACCGTCACACAGTGCAAGGCAACCCGCAGCTATTGTCAGATGATTCACCCTAATGGGAAGTGCCATCATAGATTAACAAATTAGAATTAAGGGACCTCACAACAGTCTGCATAGAATAATTATATACAGTATCATCACCCACAGATAGAAGCCCAGTCTATAAACTTTATTAAAAGTTGAACTCAGGGTAACGAAACACCCACTGAACAGCAATTATTACTGGTTATGGAAATGTATGCTGAAGAAAAACAAACATATAAGTAATCTGAACCAGTCAAGTCTAATCAGGAACATTCTAAGAATATCATGATTGAAGATATATTAAATACTATTAAGTCTTCAAAGAGGAAGCTACAAGGAATGCCCATGGAAGAGGATGACACCCCCACCATAAAACCAGGGTATACTGGAAAACTTTAACTATCTAAGTTTGCACAAAGGTCTATGGAATAGCAACCTACAAAAAATCAGCTCAAGAAGACCTACAAAGTGCTCACCAAGTGCCAACTAAAGTTCATCCAGTGCAAAAGAAAACAATCAATGTATCTTTTCATATACCATATAAATTACAGCAGATCAAGGTAACCCCAGCGGTATACCAGCCTGAAGGGCTTTCAGCTTCAAATATACTTAAGGATAGTGCATTATATGTTTCATTGGGTGGCCTATGCAAGTTCAGCCCTACTTTTCGCCAAAATTTCATCAATCTATTGGACTAACTTAACCTTAAAACAGTCCTAAACCTCAGGAAACCTTACTTGCAAGTAATGGTGCATCTTGTATAGTTGGTTCCCTTTTTGAATACTCATTTCACATCATTTTGGACACAAGCTCTTCTGCAAACATATTAACCAAGAAGTATAATATGGATATTGTTATGAAGATATTCTTCAAAGTAATATGGTTTTTTAATGGCTGGGGACACACAAAAGCCTGTTGTGGACAAGTTTTTGATTTATCTGTGAAAATTGTAGGCAAGGTATGCTATATTGATGCTGTTGTCTTTGACCATAAAAACTTTCAAATGCTTTTCTTGCATCAGGCCCTCAAGAAGTTTGGGATACATACTTATTTTGAGACTGAGCAGTGGCTTATCCAAACTGAGAGTGATATCAATCTTCTCCATATGACTATTTAATTAAAGCTATGCATGAGGATGTACCAGCTCAATTAATTATATACATATATACTGAACTTAGTGAGAAGATCAATTCTTTATCTAACCTCTCAGATAGACAAAAGGCTCAGTTAGCTCAACTTCTTGACTAATACCAAGGTTCCATTATCCAGAATGATGACAACGTGCTCCTCTCAAGCTTAGGGGAGCATACTTTTGATATAAAAACCCAAATCTACTGCCACACGGTCATATTGGATACCTCAAGCATATGAAAAGTTTGTTCAACAAGAAATATTTACCGTTTATGGACCCCCAAAATCCTCCTGACTGATTGAGGACCTTATTTTAATAACAAATTAGTTAAGAAAATGATTAAGTAAGTTGAGACCTGCCACTTCTTCACTACCTCTTGTAACCTATGGTGCAACGGACTGACTTAACGTTTTAATCAAACATTAGTATGAGCACTAGCACAGCACCACCAATCACCCTACTAATTTGTTTAAAATAATGCCCACCATATTATGGTCTTATTGTACCAAAATCTACAACACAACAAAATGCACCCCTTATAAGTTATTTTATAGCATCAAATTTCAAATCAAAAATTTAGTTAAACAACTAGCTGACCCAAACCAACACCAATATCAACTAAGAACTTATCCACTGGAACAAGTGCAGAAACATGCATAATGAATGAAGTTGAATTATGACAACAAGCTTAAAAATTTACAAGTTTTCAAGTGGGTGACCTCATTTTACTTTTTTAAAATGAACTGATTAACTTTATTTTTCAAAAACCCACCCTCATTTCAAAGGCCTTTCAGAGTTTTAGAAGTTTTACCCTATAGCAATTATATTTTAGGACCCTTAGTGTAATCTCTATCAGGCTACCATTGATAGGAACTGTCTTAAGCTGTACCTCCTCAAAATGGATAGAGTGGTTTGTGGCACAAATAGCATGCACAGTTTATTATGTTCCATATGATCAAACTTATTTGCGTTTTAATCCATTTTTGTAGGATCAGCACTGTGGACTACCTTTGGTAACTGCAATGGAAAGACCCTATATTCTCAATATATAAGCCATCACTGATTTTCTACTAAAGTTTAATTTTTTATTGCTTTAACTTATTATATTTCTGATTTATCAGTATATTCTAAATCTAGTGATTTCATATCTAAGCTGAGTAGATCTTAGAATGGCATAATCAACATGTCAAATTTGAATGGCTTAAAATTCTGAGAGTGATGGTGCACATAGCACCAACCGTCATGAAGTTTCTCATAATTTAGAAGTCTTACAACAACATTTATACAAATGACCATCAACCTCTTGACAAAACCTTTTCAACTATTGAATCACCAAAATATCAAACTGCTCAGCTGTAACAATATACTGATTGATATTAAAACATATAAAATTTTAACTTCTTATATATAAAACTTTATATTATCATGAAAAATTGAACCCTGACTTCAAGGTGCACATGGACCTCTCTTGTTCACCTATATTCAAATTTTAAAAAATTCTACATGACATAGTTTTAGCTGGGCATTGCGCACACACCTATACACACTTTCTTTTATATTATCAATAATAGGATTTTGACAATTTAAAATTTAACAACCATCAAAAAATCAGTTATCCTACTTTTTTACTGTGTAAAGTAATGAAGTTATTTAACTGGGGCTCTGGGTTCATTAACTTTAGCTTTTATAAGTAGCGCTGTATCAGTGGACAATTTTTTTTCTATAAAATTTTATATTAATGTTAATAAAGGCTAAAGATGTGCCACTGTAGTAAACACCAGAATGTTAAAATTTTCACATATTCCTCAGATTTTGGCTGCATTATTAAATCAATAAAACTAGAGTAAACTGATAGAGAAAAATTACCTTGATATAGATTAAACCTAGATATTGAAAGTAGGCTGTTTATTAAACAATAAAGGGAAAGTACATCATTGTCATAAATTACTTTCAATGGCTTGGGCTAGAGTAATAAGTTTGGAGGCCAAATTAGTAGTATTCCAATAGGCTACTTTAGTATAAAACCAGATCTCCATACATTATTCACATCTAACATTAATTTTCCTGTTTCAATAATTCAAGTGTTGCCAACTATTTAATGTACCAACTGATATTAGATATTTTGACCTGGTTAGGCCATAACCATCCAGTGGTAGCCTAAATAATGGTCAGGTGTAAGTCCAACAAAGCTCATATTATCAGGATTGAATGATCTAAGACATAGCTTACCTAGGGAGTTCAATGGTCTGCTATTGGCTTATCAGCATCTGTACAATAGACTTAGTTGCAGATTGTTTGACCAACCATAAGCTTTTATGATTTTAAATCATATTTTAACTAATTATTAGAAACAAGATCTAATTGCTTAGTGATTACTCTAGCCATGGCCCCCAACTTCTTAACAAGTTTTCAAAGTTTATAATAAATACTTATAAAATTTCACCTCAGCGCTGTAGTTGAAAATATATCCTATGGTAGCTCAAATCCCATACACCACTGGTGCAATCTCTGATACCTCAATTTAATGATCGCCTTGGCTTTTGGCCTAGGAGTTCATATGATACTATATTTACAATTTAAAAATTCTACCTTGCCCTCAAAGCCAGCGTAAAATACTCAGTATGAGGATCCAATTTTATTATGGCCATCTGCTAGTATCTCAATTACATTTGGCTGATTATAACTTTATTGGAAATACCTTGTGCCCTAATGATTCTCTCCCTAACCTAATTTATATAAATTCTTCTCTAATCTACCACTTTTATTGCTGATTAGTATACATAAAATGCGCTAATATTAACGCTAATGGAAGTGGAATATCTTGGAAGAAATAGAATGGTAAGGGAATCTGTTAGAGAATTTTGATATGCCCACATTACCCAGCTTAATTGATTATCAATTATCTGATTTCCACTAAAGGATTCAGCCAGCTAGTGAGTATGGAAATCATCAATCATATATGATAACTAGTGTTCAGAGTATTATCCTGAACAAGAATTAGGTAATTCGCCAAGATTGATCCATCAGATTGATATGCCAGATGGCTTAATCCTCGTTAGGGTGACAACTGACAATAAACAAGTGATCAGGCTGTCAGTTTTTCTATGGATAAATTAATTAACTTGTAGAAGTTGATCAGGTTTGGTTGCTGATTGACTAAGGGGTTTATGAGCTTCTAGAAAAGTAATGCCGCATAAAAAACTTTTGAGTTAACCTTTTAAGGATAGCAACCTGATGTTTATGGGTAAGAGTTCCCTTACCTAAGTATGTTGTTATATAATAAGAGTAATTAATGAGTGTTGAGAAAATGTGTTAATACATCCTTCTTTTCAACTCAGAAGAGTCGCATTAAGAGTCAGCAAGAGAATCAAATTGAAACAGATAATAAAGGTTATAGTTTTGAGCAACTCTGGAGGATTAATTCATTGATGACGGCCACCATATCACATAGGGAGCTAACCAAAGAGTTGACACCAAACTCCCTATAAATTCCCTTGGGTCTTCTTAATAGAGCAGATAAATATTTGTCCATAAATTTTTATTAGTTAGATTGTTTTGCTTTTGTGATTAAAGTTTTAAATGAATAAGAAATACTTTGTATAACTTGTTGTTATCTCTGAAAACTCTGAATGACAAGAAGTGATGAAAAGGACCTTTAAACCTTAGCCAAGGTTAAGTTCTACCAAAGAGGGAAGAATTCACTACAGATTTTCCAGAATACCAATTAAGATTAAGACAAGCACCAGGTTGACGTTGGCCCTAATAACTATATTGGCTAAAAGGAGCTTAACTAGAGTAGTAGTTTCAAAGTTCTACTGCCCCATATAAATATATTATCAACAAGTCAAACAGCGCACATTAAAGGAACATGTGAAGTTGAACAAGAAAGCTGAAGCAAGTTACTATCCAAAAGAAGTAAATGGATCCTGAACATTTAACAATTGGTGCTCAATTGAGTAGCCACAATATCACAGTTTTACAATCGGTGCTCATTACAATGGGTAGTTTGAGTCTTAAAACAAGTTCTAATAAATGGTCATATCAATCATGTAATATAAAAACAAATTACAAAATATTTTGGATGGAACTAGAAACCATCAACAAGAATGCGCTCATTTTGGAGTCAAAGGCAAATTTACTGCTTTGGAAGAGCAGGTGATGAAGGCAAAGGAATAGTTCAACAAGTAGAAAAATTAACAAAAACCTCTGTGAAAAGTCAATTTCTTTATATGCAAGGAGGGTGAACTAATCAAAGAACTATTTTTCATAAGTCTGAGCAAGAAGCAGAGTGAGAACACATATGCTAGATTACTGAAGAAATAACGTAACTATTAAAAAATATAGAAGAGCTGGAGAATCACCAATGTGATTTTGCTCAAGTAGAAGCATAAGAAGCTGACAACCATTCACACAAAACTCAAGACAGGAAACTTTTACCACCCAGAAATATGCCTGTATCATGTGGAGCAATTCTGAAAATGACCCCAAAGTTACTCCTATGGTTGAATGAGTCATTAGGCAAGAATTTCCTTTCAGTGGAACCACAAATAAATTTTAGAGCACACTGACATTACCCACGTTTCTTGGAATAATACCCGGCGTTTTTCTATTTATTTGGGATGACATTGTTTGGATTCAGTTACTGACAAAAGGCAGTGACCATCATGAACTGCATGAACACTGATTGTTAGAATCAGGTGCTACTCCATCTAAATGAGATCAATTTGTCTTACAAAAGGACAAGATATCCATTATGATAAAATTTGGATGCCCTATGCAGATCCTTAACTGCAAGCAGGGATTCATGGAATTCAACTCTGAAAAGATAAGACCCTAGAAGTTTTTGTGGGCTTCTTCTACCAGGAATCACAGTTCCTGTCTGGTGCAAAAACTGTAACGAACTTTGATGCCCAAATTGTAATGCAAGTGTCATTTTGGCCCTATTGTGATTATTGAGTTTCCCCCAGATGCGCTCACTGGTGTTAATGCTGGGGAACCCAACAAGTAGGCTGACTGCATGTGGCACGGGTCAGCTGAGAGGACAAGGGCAGCTCCAGACATGACAATGGAGGAGACTTCCATCATTAGAATAAATGATACTTAATAAAAAATAAGATAAAATAAATCCTATAAACAAAAGTATTTTAATAGACTAATAATCAGGGATTTTTATAGGGTATGTGGGGACATGGTGCCTCAAGGACCATCGTGGCTCCATCCAAGTAGGTTTTCTCCTGGCCTTCTGGATTGCCACTGTTCTGATCCTTACTCGGATCTTGATGCCCTCATGACCAGGTCAAGTGATATCCCAGGTCACATGTCTTAAGGAATGGGGATGTGCCGTTTCCTTAAATTTGGAGTAACTTATATGAAGCCCCAAATTTGGTATATTTGCTAACATTATAGATTAGTCTTTATTCTTGAATCTATCAAGCCATTCAGGATTTATGCCCCCTGAATGGGGGTATTGATCCTTCCCCTGGACAAGGCTTTCACCCAACAAAGGGAAAATCCTGACAGTAATCTGCATTGAACAATGGTTCCACACTAGTGACTCAGATGTCAACCGCTCAAATGCTGGATCATCAGAAAATGCTAGGAGCAACTTAAATGTGCCAAACTGGTCCTTCAAAGGTATACAGACTCAAGCCCAAAATACTTTATAAATTTGCCAGGGTGAATAATGAGTAACAAACTTTATTCATGACAGGGAATAAACCTAAAGTATAAAAATGAGTGGACAGGACGCTGATCTGCTTCCATTGTGAGAGCACTGGACATTTAGCTTATTCAATGTTGGAGCAAGAAGCCTAAAGAGATAATTTCTCAAGTCCAGGTAAATGAGAAGGAAATCAGTCCAGAATTGGGAAAAAGGACTGCAGTCTAAACAAGGAACAATACGGTACTGTGGACAAACCTGTTTCTCCCAGTATAATGAAAGATGAAATAGATTTTGCAACTATTTGTGGATGATGAAACAACTGACCCACTCTATAAGGTTGTTATTATGGGCGTGAAAGCCATAACTTTAGCCAAAACAAAGGAGATCAATTCTGAAATCATAAAGAATGTGGCTCAACCATACGCTCAGCAACTAGCAGGCAAGCTAGATCCATTAAGAATCCAGAAAGTTTATTTAAGATGAGATTAGATGTGGCAAACGTATCTTTTTCCTAAGCATTATTAGTGAACCTTTCCCTGATTTATCCGCGAAATTAATTTACACTCTCAACCTAAAAAATAAATCTGCTATTCACTACTAAATACCCAATTACAATACTTCAAGTGTATCTATGCAGATATAATAGCCAACTGAGTGAGATTGCATGTAGTAATTGACAGTTTAGTGCTTATAACATTGTTTTAAACCAAATTGGTGAAATGAATGAAGATTTTATTAGATTTAGAACATGGGAAAGAATATGGAATGGCTGGACCTGATATTAATATATCCTGTGGAGCCTAGAATGGGCTGCCACTTGGGTTCAGATTTTTGTGTTATCAGCTACTGTCATTATGTTGGCAAATCAGAACTATAAAATACTTAATAGGATAGAATTACTAAAGAAATATAAAATGAAATGTTATTTTTGAGGATACCCTGACCATTTTGGGGAAAACTATGCCTTTAGTATATCAGCGTGGAGGAGAACTGCCATTGACAAAGAAGAGCAACCTTGTAAACCTGATTTACAAAGATGGGATCTTTACCTTCAATACAAATTGGTTGAATGAAGATGGAGGGAAATTCCAAAGGAGATTCTAAAATTTTTTGGGATATCCTTGAGAACAAGAACAACAATTACTATACTACCTGAGATGTAAATAATCATTAAAACAGGGTTAACACTTGAAATACTGGAGCAGACATATGAGAAGTCTTCAGTATATGAAGAAAAGTGAGATTCAAACCATGAGTATCCCTGGGATAATTATTCTGGGACATGGAGAAATATGTGTGCTGCTGGCAAATTAAGAAGAGAAACCAATGAAGATAGCTAAAAATAAGTCATCACATTTCTGCATCTAATACTGATGCTTGAGATCAGAAAAGTTTCATAATCTTAGAACGTTATTTGAGATGTGATTACCAGTGGAAGCTTCCAAAGGCGTTAAAGGTTTAGTCAATTAAGAACAGTTGGCTGAAAATAAGATCAGCAGCAAGAAGATGTGCTCTGATTTTTTGAGGATATTGGTAGATATTCACCCAAGTTGACCACAACTTGGGATGCGCAAAAACGTGATCCACAAGGTTGACTCTGGAGAATCTAGACAATAAGAATGAGAATGGTATGAAAGTATAGAGCTGCTTAATCTGTGGTCAACAAAGAAATCATCAAGCTAGTTGAGCATGGGCTTCTTGTTCCATTGTCAAGTCCATGGGCGAGTTTGATACTTATTGTAAAAAAGAGGGATGGATCAAACCAAGTATTGATTAATTATTGCTAATTGAACAAAATCACTAAAGAGGTTCTTATCCACTGCCAAGGATAAAAAACGTGCTCAATTGCCTAGGGGATGCCAAATACTTTTTGGCATTAGACTTAATTTTAGTATTTTGGAAAATTAATTTGTTAAAGGAGGATCAGGAAAAATGTGCGATAATTGCTGCACAGGACATAACCATCCTGTCTGAATGTCCCAGGGATTATGTAATGCACCAATGAAATTACAGAAAGCAATAAACTCTATCCTCAGTAATTTCATGCTATCCTGCGTTTTAGTATATCTGGATGATATAAACGTATTCAGCAGGAACTTCACAGAGTACTTGGAGCACTTAGAAGAAGTGTTCAAGCGCCTGGCGACAGCAAATTTGAAAATCAAGCTTAAGAAATGTCATTTCTTAAATAAAGAGCTTAAGTAATTGGGGGTTTTATCAACTCCAGTGGGCTGCGACCTAAGTAGCAGAAAATTATGGCTTAGAACAGATGTCAATCCCAAAGAGCGTTCAGGACATCCAAGTATTTCTTGGGATGGTCAGCTACTATTTCTGATTTATAATAGATTTTGCTAAAATTGCGGCACCTTTATACCACTTATCAAGGATCCAAAATAAAAATTTGTGTTGATGAAAAAGCTCAAGAGTCCTTTTATAAGTTATGCTGATATTTGATGACCAATCCTGTCTTAGAGTACCCAAATTTTGAAAGAAATTCATCATCCAAACTATGCTTTATAGATGGTATTGTAGCCATTTTGAGTCAAGTGACTGAAGATGGGTAAAACATCTGGTGGCCTATGTGTGCAGAACACTAATTCCAGTAGAGAGAGATTATACTGCAACAGAGTGTGAATCCCTTATGGTGATCTATGCATGCAAGAAATTCCAAGTATTCATCCATCAAGTGCACTTTAAAGTTATTTGAACCACATGTCTTTACACTGGTCTCATAATCTGAAAGAACCAGAAGGGCGATTGACTTAATGGGCTTTTTTATCTCAAGCCTACAAATTTAAGATGATACATTAGGCCAGAGCAGCACATCAAAATGATGATGGATTATCAAGATTTCCTGATGTCCATATTTTCTATTATCAAGCAGATGAGTTATTTGAGAGGTTGATCAAAGGAAATTTGGTAATGAGCCCCTGAAATCAAGTTGCACTAAAGAAAGTTTTGGAAAACATCAATATGACAAATGGACAATTGCCTAAAAAGATAATGAAAATCAGTTTTTCTTCCCAAAGCCATTTAAAAAGTGGAAATTATCTGAGCCACATAAAGTTGTTGGCCACAGTGGCCTAAGGAAACCATGGACCATATTTGCTAGTACTATTACCGGAAATTGATCAACTATAATGTAGCCAATTATCTGGACAGTTGCATGAAATGCCAACTCCACAAATTATATAAGAATATGACAGGATACTGGCTAGTACGCCCTGAGTTTGCTTGGTACATGGTGTCAATAGATGTGATGGGTCACATATTTATCAGTACATGAGGAGTGAAATACATCATATTGACAATAGACCATTGACTAGATGGGTAGAACCAAAGTCTTGAGCAAAGTAGACTCTTCAAGCATGGTAAGATTCATCCTGGACCAATTTATGTAACAGAATGGATGCCCACAAGACTTATTGAGTGGCAATGAAATTAATTTAACCTCCTATGTGATCACAAGGCTAAATGAAATGGTGGGAATCCAAGGGGTGGTATCCATTTCATATCAGCCAGAAACATGTGGAATGGTGGAATGGGTTAATAATATGCTAGCCTTGTCGCTAAGAAAATTAGTTGCAAGGAAAACTTCCACTTAGGGAACTTACCTAAAGTTTGGTTACCTTTACCTACATTATCAGTTATCATATGGCAACAAAAAACGCTGCTTGAATTACTATATGGATGAAGGCTAGTATTACCAATGGTTTTGTACTCTGCCGTAGAACCAGTATTGGAGATGAGTAACAATTAATGCCTAAACTAACTAATAATAATTTATGATTTAACTGAAATTGCAGGAGTTTTATACCACCTTGAAGAAAAGGATAAAGTAAAGTTGATGGATGACAAAAACTGATCAGCGATACAGAAGTACCATGTGGGGGATAGAGTAGCCTATAGCAACATCCATGTTTTTGGAAGACGAAATAATCTGGATGTTTTGCGGTTGGGTCCATTTGAAATAATCACTGATATGGTGACTAATGCCTATACAATTAAGAGCATGATAGATAGTCATATAGTGAACCAGATATAAAATATTTTAAGTATTAGATCTAGGGGATAGTATTGCAATGCTTTCTGGAGAACCACTGAACCTACAAAAGTCTCAGTTTAGTTCTGGTGTTGGACAAGTCCCAGAAGGGGACCGCTGAACTATTATAGGTGGTTAAGTCTTAAAAATAGACCTGTGAACCATAATGGCTGGTTAAGTTCAAAAATGAACTGCTGAACCAGAATAAGGGAAATGAAAAGTTGGACCTCTGAAACTATTTGTAGGTGAAGTCCCATTGCAAAAAACATATTATAATATAAAATATATGATAAAAATCATAAAAAAATATATAAATATAAAATTTGTAAAAATATATTTTATAATATTTTAATTTTATTATTCATCATCAAAAAGCATCTGGTGATGTCCCCTTATGTTATTGGTAGGACAAACTTGAGTTGAAACTGGGTCAGCCATGAGTAGTACTGAGGCGCTGGAAGAAGCAAACGGATTTGTAAAATCAGGATGAGATGAAAGTGGATTTTCCAGGAGTAGTCCCTAGGAAATAATCCGCTCTTATTGTGTCAGGGAAACTGGAGTGCAGGAGGTCAGAGGGGAAAGACCCATGCCAAAGATGTGACAACAAGGCCAAGTGACCCAAAAAAGGAAGAGATGTCTAAAACGGTTAATATTATTTTTTCAAATGAATATTTGGAGAAAAACGCACAATAAACTGGACACAACCATCAGGGACAAGAGGCCCCGGGAGCTGGGAAGGTTGGCTTACAATTTAGGACATAGAGCGGCGAAATAGGAAGTAGTGGAGTTGGCAGAATAGGTAATGGAGTGGGTGGAGGGCTCGCGTACAGCAGTAGAGGCAAACCAGAGCGGAAAAAGGACTTCAGCCATCACAGAACTTCTGAGAGGTGTATTTTTTTGTTGAAAAAAACCAAAAATATACAAGGAATTTGCCCAAAAATTCCCAAACTTTGTTAGATTGATCAGAGTATCTGAGAAAAGCAAAGCCTTTCTCAGCTTAGGACTTAATTTAAAGGAGAATGATTCATGAAGGTTTTGGGTGGTTATTCAAATTTGATCCATGCCACAAATTCTTCGTTCTTCAACAAAATCAAAATTTTTAAAATTTGGCCATATTCTGTAACCTCCTATTGTGCAATTTTTCTGGATTTTAGTTTCGATTCCCACATGGGTTTTCACCTCAGATGGGCCATTTTCCTCAGCCCTGGCTGGCGAAGCCAAAACCCCTTTTCTGTCAATGACCTTAGAAAGGTCATCAGTGACCCTTAAGAGTTCTGGTCTTTTCCCCAAGGGCTTGTTGAATTTGGCTTTAGAGGGGCGGTTTATTCCAGGAAATATGTAACTAGCTGTGACAGATTGTAAATGGAGAGCCAGCCTGGGGAAATACTGGGAACAAGAATTAGGAAAAGTCTCCCAATGAATCCTTTAACTGATGTAGTGTCATATAACCATGACCTGGGGGAAACAGGCTTTTTAGACCTTTTATTGGCAAGAACACACTAACTTGGCTGGTATGGCATGTGGCCGTTGGAACTGTACTATGCAGAGGTGGCATAGAGGAGGACATGAAATGGGAATGTGCTAAGAAGAAGAACTAACCAAAAATGCATCAAGCAATGAAAGGAAATGAAATAAGAGAACTCCAATTTAAGTCATGCTGACGGACTCAGTCATAATTGAAGCAGCGTATACCCCTTGAAGTTTTCATCACTGGAAGTTCTGGTCAAGTGGGGGATGTGTTGAAATTCTGTAAGCCCACATTACCCAGCCTAATCTAATTATAATTAGTCTTCTGGTTTACTAGGGAATTCATTCTGCTATTGGATATGGGAGTTATCAATTAAATATGATAACTATTGTTCATATTATTATCCTGAATAATTATTATATAATTTAATGGTGTTAATCTGTTTTAATGATATGCGTGATTAGTTAATCCTCATCAGAGTTGATCCCTGACAATTACCAAGTGACAGGTTGTCAATTTTTAAATTGATGACTTAATTTTCTTGTAGGACTTGATCAAATTTAACTGCTGATTGACTATGGGGTTTATGAGTTGCTGAGTGAGTAATGCCACCTGAAATAAAGCAACTTTAGAGTTAACCTTTTCAGGATAGCAACCTGATGTTTATAAGTAAGAGTCCCCTTACCTAAGCAGGTTGTTACCTATTAAGGGTAATTCAATGAGAGTTGAGAGAAGGTGTTGGGACACGTCCTTCTTTTCAACTCAGAAGAGTTGCATTGAGTCAGTAAGTGAATACAATTAAAACAGATAATGAAGATTATAGTTTTGAGCAATTCTGGAGGGTTGATTCATTGATGACGGCCACCATATCAAATAGGGCGCCAATCAAAGAGTTGGCACCAAAGTCCTAAAAATTCCCTTGGGGTTTTCTTAATAAAGCAGATATATATTTACCCATAAAAGTCTATAAGCTAGACTGTTTTGCTCTTATGATTAAAATTTTGGAAGGATAAAAACCTTTGTCTATTTTGTTGTTATCTCCGCGGACTCTGAATGATTAGAAATGATGGAAAGAACCTCTGAACCTGAGCTAAGTTAAGTTCTACCAATTAGGGAAGAATTCACTACAGATTTTCCAGAATACCATTCAATATTAGTACAAGAACCAGGTTGGTGTTGGCCCTAATAACTATATTGGCTAAAAGAAGCTTAACTAGAGTAGTAGTCTTCTTAGCTCTACTGCCCAATATAATTTATTATTAACAAGTCAAACAACGCACATATAAGGAACCTGTGCAGTTGAACAAGGGAGCTGTAGGAAGCTTTATTTATTTAACTGAGGTAAGCTGACCAGGGGATGGACATTACCAAATATACATAAAACTAAGGAAATAACTGACAAACATAAAATTAGGCACCCCAGGGTACTCAAGTTACCCCTGTTGCCAGCGGGACTGCCAGGTATGGGAGGTTGGTGCACTATTCCGAGGGGGTTTCCCCTGCTATGGAACAGGTGTGAAGGAAAGGGTTTGTGTGGAGGAACCAGAGTGGGAACCATGATTCTATGAGCGCTTTTTGCCTTGATCTCATATATCCATAGAGCCAGGCTTGAAAGTGCTTCAGTAAGTGAACATGGAATCTGTTAATAACCCCATGAATGGTTGGGACCGTGCCCTTGAACGCATCTAATGCAATTGTGTGGATTGTCCACATTGCAATGGGTATTATTTAGGAATGGAGGGTAGATGGATCGGTGACTCAATCTGGAGCGCAAAGATGCTCTTTGATATTGAGAATTCTTGTTTGTTTTGGATCTTAAGCAGGCGTGCGACTTCCTGCCATATAGCTTTGGTTGGGGGGCAGGTTTCTAGGCGGTGATGTAGGGATCCCTCCCCTCCACATACTGCACATGTTTTTTGGAGGGAGTTGGAATGGTCCACCATCCTATAGGTCCTTCTCAGACAGCGCCAAGCGTTTGCTCTTATCCTTGGATGTAGGAGTGAGTGGTGAGTCATTTTCCACATTGCTTTCTGTGTGGTTAAATCATAGGGAATGTCCAACATATCTAGGTATTCTATCCTAGCTATGCTTGGGTCTGTTGCGAGCATATCTCTCTGGGGGTGGTTTTCTGGGTTTCTTAATTTGAATTGGGGGCTGGGTTGTCCCCTTCCCTGTATAGTACCCATGTTCTCTATGGTCCATCCCATATGGCGGATAGTTCAGAGGATATGTTTGAAATGAGGGGAGTTTCCATGTGGACCCATTGCAGTAGGGTGCTTAGCAAGGTATGAAAGTAGTCTGGGTGGACTATGTGGGTTGGTTAATTTGAGCGCCTGTGCAAAGTTAATCCTTGCTGCTCTGGACCAATGTTGTTGTGGGAGGTCTGGAGTAAGGATTTCCTTTATCCAGGTACCTAGGATGTGATTGGCGTGGCTCTCAAAATCTATTAGTCCCATGCCTCCGCTTGAGCGTGGGCCAAATAGTGTTTCCATCCGTATAGGGGGGTGAGAGCTAGGCCACAGCCAGCCCTGGATAAGCGCGCGGATTGAGGTTATAAAGGTAGATGAGAAGGCTATCGCGTGGGCCTGGTACCACAGTATTGGGAGGATGAGCGAGTTAGCAACTGTAACTCGTCCTGTTAGTCCTGGGGTTCTTCCCTTGAGGGAGGCAACGCGTTTGGATACCCGTTGTAACAGGTTGCTTTCCATTGTTTCATTAGCATATCCCCCTGATTCTAGCCAGATTCCAAGGTGTCAGACAGGAGTGGTGGTGGGAGGTGTTGCAAAGGGTAAAATAATTGGGTTTTTTCTTCAAGTGTTGGTGTGAGGTTCTGATGTTGTGGCCCAATTGTTTATGTATTTGCCTAAGATGATGATTTCTGTCTTCCTTTTGTTGAGCAATGCATTGCTCACCTTGGAGTATTCCTATAGAGTGTGTTCCAGCTGTCGGGCATCTTCATTGTTTGCTATACCTGCTACGCAGTCATCTGCAAAGGCCAGTACCTTGACTGTTGGTTGTCCTTGTGCGGTTATCCCCATGAGACGTGAGTCAGTTACTCGGAGGAGCGGGTCAAAGCTGAAATTGTATAGCAGTGGGCTGAGGGGATCCCCTTGTTTGAGCCCTCTGTGTGGTTTGATATTGTTTGTTAGAAATCCAGGGCTGCATACAGCCATGGTTGCAGATTCTGTTAGGAGCATCGCCCATTTTATGAATCTTGGTGGGAGTTTGAAGGCATGTAGACATTTTTTTAGGTATGGCCAGCTAACACGGTCATACGCCTTTTCCTGATCCAAGAAGACCAGGGCACCAGTTGCTTTATATTGGCAAATGTTTGCAACAGGGTGTATGTTGTTCCATATTGAACGCCCTGGTATAAACTCAAACTGGTTGGGTGATAGGACGTCAGATGCAATTGCGCCTAATCTAAGCTGCTAGAATTTTTGTTAGAATTTTTGTGTCAGTGTTGGATAGTGCAATTGGGCGCCAGTTGGCCAGGTCCAACTTGTCACCCTTTTTATACAAGGTTATAACGTAGGATTCATGGCCTCTTGGTAATAGGCTTGTTTCTAATAAGCTCTGGTTCATAGACGCCAGTAGGAGGGGGGCAATTTGTTGAAAATATTTTTTGTAAAATTTGTAGGGTATCCCATCAGGCCCTGGGCATTTCCTATGTGGTGCACCGCGAATTGTCTCCCAAAGCTCCTCCTGTGTAATAAGGGATAGTATATTGTAATTTGATGGTGTACTTTGTATCTCAGCAGTTTGTATAAATTCTTTAATTTTTTGTGAATCTGTTGGTGTTTCACGATATAATTCGGTGTAGTAGCGATGTACTTCTGCCTTGACCTCCTCAGGGTCAGTTGCCATGGTGCCGTTGGTCTTGTGGACCTGTGTGCACGTGGGCTGGTTTCTGCGGGAGTGGAATTGGTGAAAAAATTATGTCAAACAGGTTTCACCTTCCTTTATGAACTTACCTTTGTTTGATACTTTGATTCTGTGTTGGTGTTCAAAGATGAGGTTGTTAAGTCGGGCAATATTTCTGCCCATTTTCATCCCCAGTTAGGGCTATAGCCAGATCTCAGAGTATTTATTTCCAGGTGGTCTAGTTCCGCCAAGGTACGCTTGATTGTGGCTGTGTCCGCGGTGTACTTGCATGATGCAATATGTCAGGTTTTGTTGATCAAATCCTTTTTGAAATTTTCTTATGTTCTTATGGGATCTGAAGTGAATGGGGTTGTGAATTCTGGGTTCATAGACTTGTTTTCAACCCAGTTGGATATCTCAGGAAATTTTATATTTTCTGGGTGAAGCTTTCTCCAAGGTGACACCTGTGTTTGGGATTGGGTTGGCATTAACTGCACGGTAACTAATCAGTGGTCAGAAAAATTGATCTTTTTTGTTATAAATTTGGGGATTCTTGAGCGGTGGGATTTTGGGATGAGGATGTGGTCAATGTGACTCATTGATATGAGCGCTCCCTCATGTATGTTGGGCCACGTCATGTGGGGAAGGAGTGGTGAATTGGGGGGAAGAGCATCCTGTAAGCTAAGAGATGCCTTCATTGTGCGGAATTCAATGTGTCCAGGTGGGTATCCCCTGGGATTAGGCCATTAATCTGTATCAGGGTTATCCCAGCAGTTGAAATAGCCTAACATAATGGTATCTGGTGGGAGGGTGAGAGTAGGTTTGTTTTCAAAAAATTGTTTTCTCTCAGTTGCAGTGCACGGTGCATAGACACATGCTATCAAAATTATTTACTCTTGGCACATAATTGTTGCTACCAAGACTTGACCATGCAAGTGTGATGACAAATTTGTAATTTTAAATTTTTTGTTGTTTTGGATGATCACCCCACAGTGAGACGTCCATACTGATTGTGATGGTGCGACCCTGGTTGACCAGGATTCTTCTTCCCCTTGTAGACAGTGGGTTTCTTGGATGGCCAAGATGTCTACAAGGGGTTTTCACAGGAATGCCAGCTTTTTGGCTTGGGATGTATGAGCCCTGGCTCCTCCGATGTTTAGTGTCCCTATTAATACTGAGGTGCCCGTGGCGCCTCAGGAGCAGTTGGGAGGGCCCTCTGGCCCTATCCCACCACGGCTCATTTTGGTCATGCTCCGCATCTGTACTCCAATTCTTTCACTGCCATTGTTGGTTCCTTTGATCTGATCCAATGATTCAATGGAATTGCAGTTTTTTGCATTTGCGTCAACTTTTCCTGCACAGGTCTCATGTTGATTTGATGTGGATTGTTGATTGGATTTTGTATTTTTGAGGTTCAACTTTGGTGAATTGTGCACCACATTCTCGCTAAATTGCGGTTGCATTGTTCCTCAATATGTGCATGACTGATGTTGCTTTGTGACTCATTCAGGTTACTGTGAAAATTTTTGACCTGGGCATATTGTTCTGTATGGTTGGTTTGGTGAACATCCAAAATATCCTCCCAAATTTGTCTGGGGTTAATGGCAGACTCTACGTGTGCCGCCACTTTGGCCGCTGCTCACTTGTGGGCTTTTTGTGCTGCTTTACGTTGTTTGCTTGTAACTGGGTCCACAATGGAGTATAGTCCATTTTCACCCCAGAGGAATGGGTGGTGACCATCAGTCGTTTTGGTGAAGTTTTTATCTTTGTCCATTGCTTCCTCACAATAGTCATTTTCCATTAAGCCCTCTTTCACAGGGCATGCATGTTCCTTGTGGCCCAGTGAGCCACAGTGGTTGCAAATGGGTGGTGCGCACTCCGGTGTAACTCAGAACGCAGATGACTGGCCCCCATCTTCAAAGTGAATTTCTTCTGTGCGGGGAATTTTGGATAAGTCCTCTTCCACTTCTGATAAAGATTGATTACAGCGATAGCTTTGCCTATGCGCAGGTTGGGCATCAGGCGAAATTGCTGTAATTCAAGTTTCTGAATTTCTCCATAGGCCACAAGACCTTTGCGGAGCTCCTCCTCAATTACCTTATGAGGAAGGTTGGTGGGGAGCAAGTCAAAAGAGATGAACAAAGTTTTTGCTTTGTTCCATCTGGTGCATGCAGTGCGCACAATTTTTTTGCCCTTGAGGAGGGCAATTTCCACACAGACTTTTGCTGCAGCATCAGCTTCACACTGTTTTGAAAACAATATCAATCCAGCTGTGGCCCATGTTGTTGGTGGCTATGTACACTGCGTGAGGGAAAAGTGAGGGCTGTGCCTCACATGTTTTCTCCCACAGGATTGGTGACTCATCCCCAAGGAAGAGTCTGATCTCATGTTCCACCTTTGATAAGGGTTAGTTGAACTGAATATACATATATTGTGCGTGCTTTACAGTAAATACCATAAACCCAGATGGTGTCTGAGTTTGCAATTTCTTTGCAGATTGGGTTCCTGGTCCCCCTCCAGGGCGTTTCTTGCCCTTAGTTGCACTGTTAAGTGCACCACTCGCCGCGACGCTCGCCCATGTTGTATTATTTTTATTGATAGAGTCGCCCATCTTTCCTGTGTGTGATTACCCAAATTTGCTGTTCAAATCGAATTGTAGTAACTAATGTGATTGTTATGAGAAAGAAAAGTGAGCTGTAGAAAGTTAGTATCCAAAAGGAGTAAATAGATACCAAAAATTTAACAATTGGTGCTCAATTGAGTAGCCACAAGCTCCCAGGTTTAACATGATCTTTTTTCTTAAATTGCTGGAAAAGATCTAGTGCAAAAAATGATAACTATAGCTGCTTTAGAGCCTTTGGGAGTACTAGATACTAAAGTTTGCTTTTTTATTCCTAATAAAAATAACTCTTGACAATTAGTATTTAGGTTTAAAAGTTTTCAAAGGTTACTGTCATCTTAACAGTTCCTCACTTTTTTGAGCAAAATAACCTGTACGCTAAAAGTCTGTTGCTAAGCGCCTATTATAGCAGACTCAACCAGCTTAAGCTGGTTCAGGTCAAAGGGAACAGAGCGAAATTTATATATATATGAATAATATATGTTAAAAGAGATTAATTTTATTCATTAAATAATAAACTTTATTTAGTAATACGTTGATAAAATTATGATTTTATGAATGTTAGGAAAATACCATGTGTAAGGGTGAGAGTAGCTTCAGGAATGTAGGAGGTTATAACACATTCCAAGTTCAGAGTTGGATTAGATTAGGAATTATCATTGAGGGCTGGACTGAGATCAATATTGGTAACACAATTAATTGGTATCCATTATCTGCAATTAAGAAGCCAAATGACAGCCAGGCATAACAAAAGCATAAGATTATAAATGGGTCAAATAGTAGAATTGGAATAAAGAATACAACCTTGTACTTGATATCAGGATGATAATAATATGGTTAGGGCATTCTTCCCCATCTCATCAGCCAGTGGAGCATTAATATAGTGTATCCGGAATTTGTTGGGTAATGAACTTGTCATTTTTATGAAAAATCGCGCAATACTTCAAAATTATAATATTCATAGTAATTTTGGCCTTAAAGTTTATATAAATTGTCAGAGATTTATAATTATAATTATTGGGGTTTAATACCAATTAAGTAAAAATTTGTAATTTTAAACAGATGTTGACAGCAATAATAATTAATTTAACATTGATTAAAGTATATATGTATCATAACCCTAAATTTAAGGCTTCACTTAAACTAAGGTGAATATTGAAAGACTTGATTGTTTAATATTTGAGAAAGAAAGGATGCTAATTACTTAGACTCAGGGGAATTACGCCTTGGTATCTTACCTATTAGTGACAAGACGCTAAAAACAGCTAAGAATAATAAAAATGAAGGTTGGGTGCACCAGTGATAGAGTAGGGACTCAATTATCACTGGCTATTAAGTTTGATCCCAGCAGATGAGATTTAAATAGGGCCAACTTAGGATTGTGTTGGCGTTGCGCACCAATGCGCTTAACTGAGATAATGAATAGCAAGGGTATCCATAAACTTCTTGGCCTATCAGAATGCTGCGTATGGAAATTTACAAAGATTTAACCTCCTTTTCCGTTGATTTCAATTTCCCCATTAATTGGTGAGGTAATATCCCAAACTAAGACTACCTTAAATAGATAAGATATCAAGAATAAACTAGTTTTAAAAAGATTTACGCCAAATTGGGCGATCAAGAGATAATATAAGGTATGCAATATGAGTTATAGAGATGTAATGCTGACATAAATTAATATAAATTAATTATTAAGAGCAGCACCTGTAGCATGGTGAGGAGCTCATTTACATTCTATATACATTTATATTAAGTTAAATGCTAATATAATTATAGTAAAATTTTTGAGGATGTGGCTTAATAAAAATTAGACAGTATAAAAAATGATTTTTCAGGTGTTTATAACACCTTTATTGAAAAATGGATTCAAAATGACTTGTAGTAACAAGACTGTTAGAGATTCAACCCTACAGAATCTAATAGTACTATAATTATAGTTTGCTGTCAGCATATTGGACCAATCAATTGGACCTTCATCTAGTTACCATATAAATAAATAAATTAATAAAATATATAGTTTTTAATCTTGTTGTTAGTCAAGCCAAATTAAACCAAATGTCATGATGGAGAAGGCAACAAATCCATATCTTTTTAGCAACTAAAAAGTGGCTCCAACTTGGGTCATATTAAGTCAAAATTTTGGTGGTGCTGGTTTGAATATTGAAATATTTAAATACGCCACAATGGTATCAGGATCACACCAACAGGCCTTTTTAAAATTTTCATATCTTTATTTAAGGATATTTGTTATAAGAGATAGGAGAAATTGGAGATTCCAAAATAATGAAAAGTGCTGGTGGAGGTGTTGTTACTACTATATCTCAAAATGAGTTTCTATGTAAATTGGCTGCACTAGCTGCGGTTCTATTATTGCCAAAATTATGATATATCTGATATTGATATTTCAGTCATCCTATTACGTTTTTTTAGTACTAGATGGTCCCAACCCAAGGGGGGATTCATCAATGTTTATTGAATTACGCCTGGGCTCCTAAGAGCCTGAGGCGAGGGAAGGGGAGGGAGGAGGCATCAAGAAAGGGAGGGGGGTTTTCGCGCCAGAGCCGTGATGCAGTGACAACTGAGCGGGGGAGGGTTGGCGACATAGTGCAGACCTTCAGGGACATCTCAAAGTGTATCTGAAAGTGGGTGATCATGTATGGAAGGGTCCACACCTGCTGGTCAAAGGCAGCATGAAGGAAGGAGTTATGGATGGTCCAGATGGCTGTGGCATAGGCGAGGACACGGAGGGGTCAGTGGCAACCAGGCAATGTCTGCTTGAACATGAGGTCTTGCACAGGGTGTCCAGACCAGGGCTGAGCATGGAGGAGCGCGCGGGCCTTTGGCCAAAATGCAGCGACACCTGGACAGGTGAAAAATGATGGAGGTGGGAGTCAATAGGCTCCACACAGCGGGGGCAGCTTTGGTGCTGGAAGGTAGGGCCTGTCCGGTCCCCTGTTCTGTATGAACAGTGGAGCACCCTCCATAAGGTGTTGGACACCTTTGCTGACAGGATGGGGTGATAGATGTCCTTCCACAATTCATTAAGGTCAAATCTCACGGAGGGAGGGAGGAGCTCAAGGAGTCTTGGCCGGATGGGAGGACGATCTTGGGGGTTGAGGCGAGTTGTGACAACTTTTCCATTGTGCACAATTGCATGGCGACGGGGGCTGAGGCCAGGGCCTTCCCTTCTGTATGGAAAGGCATGGTGGATCCGCGCGCCTACTCGTTTCAGGGCAAGGAGAGCCTGGTTCCAGTAGGGGGATGAGGATGGTTTCAGGCGATGGCCTGGGTGGTTTGTGAGCCACTCCCCTAATGAGGTCAGAGATGCTCTAGGAAGACCCAGAGCTGCTGACACTGACTGGCGGAGGGCGGGCGCCCATTGGGGCATGGGGGTCGCGTTTCAGCAGACAATCGGCCATAGGAACTTCAGGAAGATTGTGGTGGCGCGGGATCGCGTGTCTAGAAGCCCTAGGCCCCCTTCATTGCAGGGTCAGGCAATGGTTGAGAGGGCCATTGGTGGATGGTTTGAGCCCCAGATCCAACAGCGGAGGAGTACATTGAGCCGCGTATAAAAGGCATCTGTGAATGGGCAGACGTGCGCTAGGAACCAGACTTTGGAGAGGAGGAACACATTGGCCATCAGAGCTCGACCCTGGGGTGTGATGTGCCGCCAGTTCCAGCTGGCAATCCTGGAGTTAACTGCTGTGAGGAGCAAGTCCTCATTGTCTTTTAGCGCAACTCCTTGTTGGTTGGTGAGAACGCCCAGATGACGGAAGGTACCGCGCACAGGTTCAATACCAAATGGTGGGGGGAAGGTGGGGGAGCCGACCTGTACAACTGTTGTCTTGGAGGTGTTGACCATGGCTTTGGACGCCTTGGTGTACCTCTCAATGGTCACAGCAGCGAGGGCAACATCCCCAGGGCAGCCAAATGCAATGGCGGTGTCATCTGCAAATGCCATGGTGCGGGTGGGGGCTTTACCTGGGACCAGAATCCCTGTTAGCTTGTCCTGTAAGGAGGCCAAGAGGGGGTCAAGGGTGATGTTAAAAAAGATAGGGCTCAGGGGGTCCCCTTGCCAGAGACCTTGTCCAACTGGTACTGCCACTGTAAAACCCATTGGCGCCAGGACTCTGGTGTGGAGCTGGTCATAGAGCGCTGATATCCAGCGCCTAGATGCGGGGGGAGATGGAAGCGGGCCAAGAAAGCATCAATATACTTCCAGGCTACCCGATCATATGCTTTCTCCATATCCAGGAGAGCCACAAAGCCATTCATTTTATAAGAGTTAGCAGTCAAAGTCACGTGAAGGTCATTATAGTTGTCCCATAACGACCTCCCCGGAATAAAACCGTGCTGGGATGGGGAGAGGCGAGGTGACACCCATTTGGTGATGCGGTTGGCCAGAAGCTTTGTGAAGAGCTTGTGTTCTGTGTTGATCAACGCTATGGGGCTCCAGTTCTCCAGGCTCTCACATTCTGACTTCTTGTGAATGAGGGTCGTGATTGAGCCTCTGGAGTCAGGGAGGACCTCGCCATTCACCAAGAGTGCAGCGAAGAGGTCGCGGAGGGTTCTGGCTATCACCGCAGGTTCCCGAAGGTACACCTCAAAGGGTATTCCATCTGGGCCTGGGGCTTTAAGCCGTGGGGATTTCAGAAGGGTTTCCATCACCTCCTGGATAAAATAGGCGCCAGTAGAGCCTCACCAGCCCGTGGGTCAATGGGCGGCTCTGGAGCCCGCCACAGGAAGTCTTGAATGTCTGAAGGGTCCACCTGGGTGGCATGGAAGAGGCTGGAGTAGAAGCGGTGTAGTTCCTGCGTGATTTCCTCCTTATCCGAAGTGGTTGTAGTGCCAATCTTCAGTGCAGTAATATCCTGTGCTGTTGACCGGGCTTTCTGTTTCTGAAATAAGAAGCGGGTGGGGCGTTCCCATTGAGCATAGTAACGAGATGTTGTAAAGTTTGCTGCCCATTCTTCCTGCAGTGTGAGCTCCAAGCAGAGTGCTTCCTGCGCCGCTTCCCAGTCTTCCAACCATCTGGGAGAGGGCGAAGGCTGGCAGTTTCGCTCCAGATGTCTGATTCTGGCTTCCGCCCTTTTGACTCTGGCGTGAGCTGCGGTCATCTGGGCTTTGGCACAGTTGTAAGCAACGCGGGTGATGCCCTCCTTGGTCACCGCCCATCTAGCCTTGTGGTCAAGCAGGTGGGGTGGGGGAGGTGAGAGTCTCCCAGATGGTCATAAACAGCTTCTCCTTAGTGAAGGGGTTGTTGAGAAGAGCTGGGGCAACCCTAGGCCAGAACCTATGAGACGGTCTAAGTGTGGTGGTGAGGACAACGGTGAGTGACCTGTGATCACTCAGATGGCTGTCACGAGAGATGGGAGAGGAGACGCGGCCAATTAGCAGGGGGCCAATCAGTGCCATATCTATGCGTGACGCTGACTGGAAAACTCCTCCACCATACTGGATCCTAGTCATGCAACCTAGGCCAGACGCGGAGGGTGGAAGCGCATCTATAAAGCCACTCAGGCGAAGGAAATCCTGAAGGCGACTTGATCCAGGGCGTTCCTTTGCTGCAGGGGGGTAAGAGTCATGGACGCGATTTATGGTTGTGTTGAAATCTCCCAAGAGGACTGTATTCCGTGGGAGATTGAGTTGGACGAGCTCTTCCAAGAGCCGATTTTGCTCCTGACCTGCATTAGGCAGGTAGATGCTTTCAGCGAAGAAAGAGAAGTCAGGAGTGGTGAGTTTGACCAGTATGAGTCGGCCACCTAGATATTGTGAAAAAGAATGGGTTTTAACCTGGGGATACAAAACAATAAGGGTGGCATGGTTTGTCCAGAAGGAGTTGCCTACAAACTGTTCATTCCATGCAGATTGTTCGTGGGGGAGGATATGGGGCTCGTGGACAGCAGCGATGTCAATTTGTGCTGACCTGAAGTTGCGGAGGAGGCGGGCTCTCCGCTTAAAGTCCCGCAACCCATTTGCGTTGATGGATTGCAGGGCCAGGGTGCTGCCATGGGGACTCATAGCTGTTCCCCTCCATGTCCTGGGGGGTTGCCAGCGCTTAAACCTGCTGCTGTGAGGCGGCTAGTTTTGAGTTTTTTAGCTTGACTATTAGCTGCAATCCGTGAGGAGCGTCGAGGGTTCTGAGGGGAAGGAGAGGGTGGGGGGCGGAGGACCCAGTAAGCCAGCCTAGGATGCTGCCCCCGCTCCGTTGCAGGGGAAGGACCTGAGGGTGCTCAATGGCGACCTCCGCGGTGTCCCCATTTGATGAGTCTGAGTCCATATTTGCTTCCTCCAACACTGCAAAGGATCCGCGCGAAATGGACTGTGGGGTTGGGGTAGGACTCTTTGAGATGGCACTTCTACCGCAGGCCGCAGGTTGCCAGTCCATGCTGGTGGGCATAGCTCCATTGGGAGCTGAGGGTTGATGCGATAAATCACTGGTGGAGGTTGTTGGGGGTGCCGCGGAGCCCTGAGTGGGGGTGGCTGACGAGGGGCACCCTGTGGGAGATGTCTTGCGCTTGGTGAGAGAGGGAGTTGACTCTGGGAGATTGGAGGGGGTGCCCACTGGAAGGGGGCATGAGCGCGAAGGTATCCCATACCAATAGTGGGGTTAGCTGTTTCAAATGCTAGGCGTAAGGCCTCAGGGGACAGTTCTTGAACGGGAACCCATTGTGTGGGTTGTGGAATTGCTGCTGCGGCCACGTGGGATCGTTTTTGGCCTGGTTTAGGCCCCTGGGTGGTGGCTAAGAGGGCTTGTTTTCGAGCTGTGCAGCCACTATACAAGTGTCCAAGGGCGTTACGCCATGAACACCGGGGGCGCGCCTGATCAGGGTTGACATAAAAGATCTCAGGGCATGCCCCAACTACTGCCACATGAGGAATAACCTCAATGTTGCGGGATACAGTGGGGGAGGGGATGAACGACGCCCTAGCAGTGCAAGCTCTTTGAGTGGGAGCATAGTAAGAGGGGATGCTAAAGTCCACTGAAAGAACAGACCCAAACTCCATTAAACCACGATGGAGTGCCAGTTTAAGAGACTCAGGATCAACAGTCGTTGGTAGGTTGGAAAAAGTAACCCATGAAATTTTCTCCAGGTGAGAGCGTGTGCAGGAGATGCGAAGAGATCCACGCGGAATAATGACCTGGAGGGTGGCAGCATGGTCAGCTAGGGCAGCTTCAGTGAAGCCCACATCGATGTAGTGGCCCTCCACTGATTCATGGATGGTGGTGTTAATTGGGAATGTCTCCGCGATCGCTGCAAAGTATGAGAAGTAATCCTCCATATAGAATTCAACAGGGTTATGCCCATATCAAAGGCGAATTGCATGGGAGAGGGTTGAGCGAGGTATAGCTTTTTGCGCTCTAGTTTCGGCCCATTTCTTCTTAACATCAGCAATAAACGCCACTTCACAGGGATCAGCTTTGGGTAGCATTGGTGCCAGAGATTTTTGCCATGCCCCAGTGGCTCCTTTGGTATGTTTGTGTTTGCTTTGGGCTGCAATTGTGGGTTGAGCGTGAGCTGGTGGTTTGGACAAGTTTGCAGAGTTCCCTTGTTGCTGGAATGTTACAGCAGTTGCTGGCGTCATATTGAATTGAGGGGCAGATTATTGGGCCTCACTAAATTGGGGAGGCCATCCAGATTGGAATTAACTCCAGCCATTTGGGAGGAGGGAGATGTTTCATCACCATTCCAATCTATTTGAGTAAATTCAGCCCGAGTATTTGCTATGATTTTGTGGGCAAAACTCACTGGCTGTTTGGTGAATTGGTCGTTTTCAGCATATGGAGATAAAGTGCCAACTTTAGAAGTGCCAATTATGGGGTCTAAATGGGACTGGTGAGATTGGAACTGGTGTGAAGTTCCAAAATCTGAATCATTTGAATCCCCATTGGGAAGAGTAGATTGTCCCAATTTGGTGCTTAATGAACCAGAATGTGTGGCTAATCCAACCTTACATCCAAGGGTTTGGGGGCCAGGTAATTGTTGGGCCTTGATAAATTGGGGAGGCCCATCCAGATTGGAATTAACTGCAGCCAATTGGGAGGAGGGCGATGTTTCATCACCATCCCAATCTATTTGGGTAAATTCAGCCCGAGTATTTGTTGTGATTTCGTGGGCAAAACTCACTGGCTGATTAGTGAATTGGTCGTTTTCAGCATATGGAGATAATTTGCCAACTTGAGAAGTGCCGATTATGGGGTTTAAATGGGATGGGTGAGATTGGAACTGGTTTGAAGTTCCAAAATCTGAACCATTTGAATCCCCATTGGGAAGAGTAGATTGTCCCAATTTGGTGCTTAGTGAACCAGAATGTGCAGCTAATCCAACCTTACATCTGAGGGTTTGGGGGCCAGGTAGATGGGTATCGCCCCTCATAGGGGGAGCCAGAAAAATGGCATCAGCAATAATAAATGGGGCTGAATTAGCTGACACAATGGGGGAGGTGAATGCCTGGATGGGCTGAGTTGCATTCAACTGAGCAGATGCCATTAAAACAGCTTGGGTGATGGCCTCCTTGGTTGGAGGGGGCCCAGCGGGTTGGTGGGAGGTAGCGCATGCAGAGCTGTTGGGCGTGCAGGTTGCAGAAGTGCAATCAGGTGAACTGGCACTAGTTGAAGTAGCTCCAGGTTGGGGGGTGGTGCCTGCTTTTATGGCCACTGCTTGAGAGCAGGTGATTCTGGTTGACCCTGAGGTGGGTAACTGAGGGTTGCTTTGTTTGAGGGTGGTGCTGGCTCGTTTGGCAGAGCCTGCGAGTTCTTTTGTGGGGTTTCCTGCCATATTTGCTAATAGTTTTTGTAAATCTCTTTAGTAAAGCTAAATTTCAAGGCTGAATTGATTTTCAAAAAGTGATGCTTAGCAGAAAGAGATCTTTTCATCTTATTACGTTTAGTATTTAGGTTGGGGGTTATACAATCACATGGACTTATAACAACCTAGTATGAAGCCTAAGAACATTTAGACCTTTTTAATATGGTCATAGAGGATTATAATTTTTTTATAAATTGTTTTATAGTGGAGATCACTTAGCTAAATTTCCTGGCCATAATACTTATTGTTCAACTTATACAAAGTTTTAGTTGACTATGATTGATTTGGATTAGTTTGTTTTTAATCATTTTATTACAAAAAAGTTCAGCAATGAATATAGATATGGGTCTTGTTCTCTGAAATGGATTCTCCATATCATATAAAAGTAACTTCTGAACAAAAATTACTTTAAGTATTTATACTGGTAATCAACTTACTTGTGGCTAACTAGACAGTTCTTTTTACAGATTTTGGCGCCGCAATTATACCCTTTTTTATTGATTAATTGAAATAGCGTCAGATTTCAGAACGTTGGTTGGATGTGATAAGATTAATATTTAACCGTTAACTAAATCTTAAAAATCTGAAGTCAAGCTTTTTTAACGTCTAGTCACAAAAATTAGTAGCCTTAGGCGATTTCTGCGGTAATTTTAATAGGACTAGCCCATTATTGATTAAAAATTTGTTGATATATAGAGAATCCATGCCAAAAAACTTTTTCCGCCCAATTTTGTTAATCCCACAAGGTAACTTTCCTAGTCCTTAATTTATCAATTTAAATTCCTATATGACTTAATAACTTGGATAATCTTAGGGCCTTAGCTACTCAATTAGTACCTACTTGGCCATTTGCAAAATTTTAATATTATGGCCCTTTTTTGGCAAGATATATTTTTAGAGTGGTTGCCATCCATTCTATTAATGATCATGATGAGAGCGGAGCTGGAAAAATCTTGGGCTTAGGATTAGTAAACACTCTGCGCATGAAATGGACTGAAAGTTTATGTTTGCTTCATTATTCTTTCACAGCATTGAGCATATCTATCAGTTATTAAATTTTAACTAATTCCTAATCAAACAAGTTAAGGACAAGATGTAATTATGTTACCTGGATTAATTTGGCATAACCCAATGAAATGTTTTTATTAGCGAGTAAATATTATGATTCAGTGTTTTTCTCAAGAGTAACATGTGAACCATATATTAGAGGTTGAAAAAATACGCATTTTATAATCCCTCTTCTATTAGATTGATATGATATAGGTTGATTTACCGTTTATGTGACCATGATAGTGAAGATCTCTTGTCCATTTTCCTCTGTTGGTCACTTATAATTAAATGATATGTACAAGTAGCAAAGGTTTTGTGAGCTTATTTGGTACTAGTCCATTAAAAGACTAGGGTTCCGGCTTAAAAATTTTAACAAGGCTGTTTTTAATTTTACTATTGCATTTGAAAAATTTTGTTAAAGGGTGAGAAAGTTTAGCAAGTTTGAATTCACTTTTGATATTATCAACCTCATAATGTTGCTGCTAAATACTGCATATGTGCTATCCTTAGTTGGGGTGAAAGATCATTGAAACAATGATTTGATGCTTCCAAGAGGTATTTGCTACAAAGATAAAATGTAACGACATAAAATAGCCTTTGCATAGATTACAAAAGATCTCAAATTCAAAATCATAATTCCATTATTACAACGACTACGGTTAACAGCCCACAGTATAAGGCTTTCATAACAAAGTAATTTGATTGATATATAAAATGTTTCCAAAGCTAAGGGTGGTTAGCCGAGCGGGTAAAACTGCTTCCACCCCTAGTGCAGGTTTTGAGTTCGAAACCTGTACTGGCTAGAAAACTTTTTTGGTGTGGTATATTTGTCCCAAGGTCGACCCACCTCGAATAATTTTTAAAATGTTTCCAGAGCTAAAATCAATAAAGTTCATTATAAGCGTCAGTAAGCTTTTTTCATGTTGATAAGCATATGACAACCATCTTTATACCGTGCTTGTCCTGTAGGAGATTGGATTGATTAATGTTTACTCAGGTAATGAGTTCTTAATAAACCTATGTTGAGCCTTTTATATAGTGTGGGATCATGAGAATCATTTCCTTAAGACCAAGTTATAGACTTATAGCCTGCATTAGATAGCACAAGAGAATGTCAGTTCTTTAGTGCATAGAGTCCCTTCTTTTTTGTAAGATAGCCTGATTTTAAGCACTGACTGGGATTTGGCACTTGGCAATTATACAGTGCAAAAAGGGTAGCCATTACTAGCATTTTTTGATCTCAAACTGCTTTATACATCTTGAAACACATATTTTCAGTTCAGTAGCTTGACTTTCAGTGCCTCTTTTAGCACTTGTCTGATTTCTCCATAGTGATCTTGTCAGTTAATATCTTTTTAGAATCTTTCAAGAATCTTATTATCACAGAATTAGATATTTTTTATAATTTTAATCATAGATATGCTGGTTGAAAATGCCAGAATATCTCGTTATACTTTATATTTCTTCTTTAATAGCGTAAAAGTTCCTAGATATGTTGCTGTCAGGTATTTCTAATTGTTAAAGCATTGTAACTGGTCCTAATACTAGATTTTTTTATCCTTATTTTAATCCAGTAAGCTACAATAACAGTATGTAAAATTTGTTTGGCATTCAGCATCTTGGTATAAAACATTCATCTTATATTTTATGTATCTTCTATTGCGCAGCATATGCACACTACTACACAGGTCAAGTTCTACACTGTAACTCCCATTCTTTCTTAGACCACCGGACATATGTCCCCCAGAGAGGTCCCAATTTTCAGATACCATATCTAATATCATGCAGTATCATATACTTAGGCTTCTGGTATATATAGTCTTGTTCCAGAGACGATTTATGGACTAATTTAAATACTTCTGGGTATATGTGATAGTTGATTATATAGTTATTTGAAAATATATAACCATTAAGTCTTAGATTAGTAACACCATCATTTTGTGAAATTATATGATAATAAGCATAATGTGTAGAAAGCTAAGACGAGTATAATGGTTATAATGGCACCATTCTTTTTTGTAAATAATCTCATCAGGGTTTGGAAACAACTTGTGACGATACTGTAAGTGGAAAAGGAGTTCAGTAGAGGATTTATGTTTTTATGCATAATAACTTTTCTGACATAGTTGCTGGAAACAGTCATTTATGAGAGAAAACGAAGATGAGGTTTTAAATATTTAAGTTGAGTCAATAATTTGAACAACCTATGTACTATAATTAGACTTACTCTTTGTTTCTAGAAGAATGTTAGGTGTTTAAATTAAAACTTAAAGTTTCATATGAATCCTACCAATAATTTCCTATAATACAAGAACTTTAGTGTAAGCATCAAACGTCAAATGCTCTTGAAAAACATATGGTTCCTTCCATATGGTTGTCATCTTATGGGTCCTATAAGCCCATAAGTATTAAAGTAGGATAATTAAGTGTATCAAAAGAGTGTAAACTTTTATCAACATAGTCATCTATGTTCTTCTGATTTATTTTTTGTGTTAGATGCAAAGTAAACTTTTATTCAGCTTTACTTATATTTTTTTACTTACAAGGTAAAGTAAACCGCTGACAGATCTCATCTTCATCATACATTCTATAGTATACTGATGGAGATATGGCAGGTTGGATATCATAAAGGAGCAGGAATGTGGAAAATACAGCGGTTTTGTATTGACCAATCTCTTAATATAATACTGTGGGGCCAGCGTAAAAGGTCCATTGCAATGGTGAGCCAGCCAAAACTTACAAAGAATTTTTCTAAAGTTTATTTGATACTTTCAACTTTTTAATTAGTCTCAGGCTGTTAAGGGCATTATAACCTTTTATACACTTAATTTCATTCCATATTTGATTGCTCATGAAGGTAAAATTGGTTTCATTGTATGTCCTGAAGCCCTGCATACAATCATGTTGGAGTATGATGTGTTCCATGGTAAGTTTGGCTGTACTCCAACTCCAGTTTTGAAAACAGACTTAGCCTTGAACCACCTGTTTAAGTGGCCAATGGCTAAAATAATGTATCTGGTATAAAGTCACTGATAGGTAACATAACCTATTATATTGATCAAAACTGTGTTCTAATACCAATTATATTTACTAACTGACATATAGTAGAGGCTATATTTGAATTATGCAACTGACACTCCAGACACTTTAACCTAGCCTCATAATAGAAGATTTAATAGATCTAAAGTAAGCTCTGTGGTTATGTTTTAGTTCCTTTAAAACATGTATTGATCAACATTTCTTTGGGATTGCATAATAAGTGTTGGTCATCTGTCAGCATGGATATTATTGTTTTTGAGCATTTCATCTAAATTTGTAAATCACACCAATTTAAAAAATCCATATTTTTTTCAGAGGTCAGTATAGCTTTTGTCAAATATTGTGAGCCTTATATTCATTTCTGAAGGCCTCATCTCCACATATAGTTAATAGACAAAAAAGTTAAAATGCAGAAAAATGAATTATCAAAACCTCTCCCACGTTATGATGGATTATCCAGGACAGTGTATCACTTCAAATCATTATATTTAAATTTTAATGCCCACCTATTGGATGGCTTTTGGATCCTTAGGCTGTAGATCCATCGCAAATATGCATGATCCATGACATGTTTATGATTTTTGATGAAGGAGGTAATCCTTAAACACCTTGCATGCTAAAATAGCAGTCAAGCGCTCCAACTCAGCTGAAATTTTTCCCTCTCTTATTTATTGAGATGCGCGATCACAGAATGTGATAGGATGTTCCTCACCATGGTTTACTACTGATATAAAACAGCCTCAAAGGCAAAAAACCTTTGGATTGTACAATGAAAGGTACTAATTAAATTGGGGTACTTTAAAACTGAGTCTTAGACAATGCCATCCTCAATTTTACAAAAGCGTTCTCATACTTTGTGTACCATTTAAAATCCACTCCACTCATTATTAATGGAAAAGCAGCTTGGCAATATGAGCAAATTGTTATATGAAATGATGATAGTATCCTTTCAAACCTAATGATACACAACCATCTTTTGTTCTTGGGGGTTTTCATGAACAATATAACTCTTATCTTTGTGATTGCAGTCTCATTCCTTGAGTATTGCTGATGTGTCCTATTTACTTTATCTGCATCCTGAAAAATGCCTTTTGCTTAGTTTGATCTTCAATTGGGTTAGTGATATTCACTTTAACACTTAATTAAAAATTAGAAAGATATTGTTTAGATGTTCTGAAATTCACATTAGATTGTCAAGATATACAAGGACACAGATTAACTCTTGGTCAACCAGGATGGTTTCAATAGACCTTTAAAATGTGCCAAGAGTTTTGAAAAGCCTTTAGAGCATATGGTTTGGTTAGTATAAGCAGTAGATTTGATAATCGCAATTTTCTTGTTCATCCTAAGGTAGATTAATATTTCAATACTTTCTGATAAGATTTATGCAGTAAAGAACTTTGCACCTCCAGATCGATCTAGGGCATTGCTAACCATTATAGAGATATGAATATTATTTGATAAAACTGCTTTTCACCTATAACCAATCAGCTAGGTTATAGTCATCCTTTTACTTGACGTCAAGTAAAGGCTGTTTCAAGGAATTGGGAGGGTATCATCATCTCTTTGGGCATGTTGATATTTTAGATTGCCCACATCATCCAGTTTAATAAATTAGAATATATCATCTACCTTATTCTCTGAGGATGAATTATTAAAAAACCCCATTGTGGAAGTGGGAGTTATCACTAATTTGGTCTTATTGTTGTTTTCCTTGTAGAACGTTAACCAATCTGCCAAATTCATATCCATTAGATTGCTAAAGTTGTGTTAGAAAAGATCTTTGACATTTTTTACAATTGCACAATTATTAGTTAAATATTAAGAATTAAAGTATCTTTTGTGAATAAATTAGGGTTTGTTACCAATTGATATTGGTATATTGGCAGTTGCTGAATCTTTAACAATGCTTTTATTGGCAGCAACTTGCAGGTTAGCCTTAAAAGATGAAGTGGCCTGTTAGCAATAAGTATAGGTTCCATTACCTGAGAAGGTTGCTAACTTTATAAAGATAATCCGCTGGGGTTGGGTAAAGGCGTTGGGAAACGCTATCTAGACATCAAACCCAAGAGGGGTCATGACCTAGTTGGCGGCAGAATCTGATTAGGCAGATGGAAAATCACCGTTTGGATGGCTCCTAAGAGCTAAGTTCACTATTATTGAGTGTTCTTCATATTGGGATGCTAACAGAAGAGTTGGGCGCCAAATTCCCTATATAAATTCTTTATTTTATTCTAATAAAGCAGTAATATATGATGACTTAATAAAATATGCTTTGGTGAGACACTTCACTTCTGTTCTAATCTTGCTTCTGTTGAAGAGTGTGGAGGAGGTCAACTGGTTTATGTCTTATATATTTGAGTGAGTTGGAAATCACTTGGTTAGAAGTTGATACCTGATTGAGGTGGGATATTTATAAAGAAGAATGGATGGCTAGCTGCTGTCACACACTAACACTTCTTTATTTCTTACAACAAACCATTTTGTAGTTGTAGGACTTAACTGACTGAGGTGATAATCAATTATAGAGAAAATGACTGGCTAGCTGCTTTCACACTCAGCAATTCTCTATTTCTTAAAATGAGCCATTTTACATTGTATCATCATTATTACTATCATATCCCTATATGATCTATTAATAAAAGTATTTTTATTCATTTAAACATCTAGATAGTTCTACAATTTCATTGTACCATTAGGACAAAAGTGTAAGAGATATTTCTTCTTTTTAATTTATTTTGTGCCAACTATTGATTAGAGCTGAAGGAATAGGTTTTCCTTGTCTAAGTTGTTCTCAATAATTTAAGTGAAAGAGTCAATATGAAAGTTCCCTTATTACCAAAAAGTCCTTTAAGTTATCAGAAGGAAGAGCGTTAGTACCTGACTTACTCTTATGGTTGTGAAGATCTTAAAAAGGATAATTGTCTTCTTACGACTGTAAATGCACCCTTTTATTATATTAATCATCAATCTATTCAATGCACACCTAAAACTTGTGCAGTAAAAATATAAAAGTTTAGAATGTAGAAGCTTGCTAATCTCCTTTTATATAACTTTGTTTTTTTCCAAGCTATGTTATATAGGACCAGAGCGTATAGGTCTAGCAATACGGTGTTATTTTAGCATTATTCCCCTTGGCGTGTCCAAAATCTTACCTGCTAGTAGCAAAGATCTCATAGTAATTTTATGGTAAAGCTACACTTTGACCTTTTTTAATCAGTTGGGCCTTTGACAATTGCAAGGATAGTAGAAAGCACATTCTGAGTTGTGTTGGATATACCAAGTTCCAAGAAATCTCTATAGTTTTTAGCTGATCATATGTTTTCTCTAGGGACTAGTTGTACAAACACCTTTTTCTGCTTTTTTGCAATAATCCTATTTGAAGTTAGGTTTAAAAGGATAAACAAATTTTTATCTACAGGGGAGAAAATCCAGGTACAGAATGGAAATTGCTGTGCAACAATTCTATAGAAAGATTTTCTATACCAGCCTTTATGTAGGTCTAGGTTCAGCCAGGCTGTTAAGGATTCTGCTCCTTGGGGAAAACACACTAACCATAATTTTTAGTGGAATGCCCTGATCTTTGATAATGTTTATAGAAGAAAACTTATTATGGCGTTTAATCTGATGATACCAATTGGGGATAAATTGTTCAGTATAAGTGACAATTATGATAATGTTCTAGTTGGTGAGAAAAAGATTCTTTTGTGAGAATAATCCAAATGTAACAGTTGATCAAAAAATACTTGAAACCAATTATATAATATTTAAAGGATAGATTTTTTTGAGAAATATGGGACCAATTAGGTGATGATTATTATTTGGCATCACAATGGCAGGAGCGCTGACTTTTAGTGATCTTTTTCTTCTTGATAAAGCACCATATGCTCAATATTTATCTTTACTATCCATAACAACCATAATGCTTATGGCAATAGTCCATATATTTGATGGACAGCAATATTTTTAGGGTTGCTGGTTTAGATTGGCTAACAAGGCTAAGTCAGAGCCCCCAAATAAGATAGAGTACCATATAAGGAATCACAGAATTACTGGCTAAATGAACTTCTTAAAAAAAGTACACTCAACAAAGAGTCCTAAACCAAATGTAAGCATTTGACTTTTAACCCTAGGTAGCTGTTGCAAGTAAGCGACGACCTTTTCCAAGCTTAAGGCATACTCTATGACATTTTAGATACCAGATATCCAAGCCTTCCAAATAAATATATGATTTTAAACTTTTTAAAAAAAGTACTTTAGGTTTTTAGCTATTTTATTTGATACTATAGGAAATGAAGTTGCCTTGATAAAATTCATATTTTATACTTTTGGGAGGGGGAAATATGGGAGTTTAGGACAGAGATTGTCTCTGTAGACTCTGAAAGAAAGCATGCCTTAGATGGTCTATTCAGCAGTTCTCAAATTTTTTGTGAACAATTGAGACTTATTCTACACGGCAGATAAATACTTCAAATGTTACAAAACTTCTTTTTCATTAATTTTCTGATTTTGAAAAGTTTTTAAACTTAAGATTTTTTGTTCATAAATTACCTTAAAATTGGTCAAATTGCGATACATATCTGGTTTATCTTTTTTTTTTTGAGGCCAATTCCAAGTGTTGGGCCATGAGCACTCCTCCTCAGCTTTGTATATCCATTAAGAAATTAAGGTATGTAGTTGTCATGGAAGATACCATGGTATACCAGAGAGTAATTACTTATCCTTTGGAAGGAACTCCACAAATACAACAACACTTTAAGATTTAGATATGGAAGTTTGAGTCGAAGATAGGGGGAATTATCCCTCTTTTGTAGAATAAGGTCCCCAAAAAATACCATTAATTTGGAATGATGTCATGTGCAATAACTTTAGATACCCACTGACCAAAGAGATATACATTACAAAGAAAAATATGTCACTGGCTTCTGCCAACTATAAAAATTGACCTCCTTTAATCCTATAGGGTTCTGAGTTAATCTGCCTTAACCAATGATGGATAGATAAATGAACTGAATAAACGTGATGAGGTAATAAAACCTTTGTCATAATACTACCCAAAAAGAAATTAAATAGATTTAAGAGTTGATAAAACCTAGAGCAAGATACTTTAAAATAGCTTTATCAATTTAATTACAAGAAAATAGATATAATATTGAATCAGAAGAAGTAATTAACAGAACCCTTAATTTCGCCACAGACCCAAAAGTGGATATTGAGCAAGGGACCACTAAACAACCTGATGCAGGGATGTCCACTATGAGACGGAGCTCACAGATTTAAGCATTAAACAAATTAAATGCTGTTACCAAGGAGAAATTAAGTAGACTTCCAAAGGATTTGTGAAGCTCCTATAATATTGCCAAACCTTACTCCCAACTTTTTTCTATTTTACACTCATTTTATATAAATCTATAAAAAAATAAGTTAAAAAATGCTTCGATTTTGTTATAAATATTTTTTTTACCACAGTCAGTTAAGTTTATCCTTGTTTTCCACTTAATTTGAGTGCAAGTGAGGAGATCTCCAGTAACCATTTTGGGATTTAAAGAAGAAGAAACTTGATTAGAAAAAACCTTGTTTACTAATAATGCAAGGGAAGAAATTGGTTGGGTTTCCATTGAGTCTTGAGTTATCCAAAATATCTAAATTTTGTTTAAAAGTTTTAAGAATACCACCAGCATAGCGACAAACATTTTCAATGAGCAGCTGATGCTACCTTGGGTAGCATAAGAAGAATATTTACACAGTGGAGTGTGTCATGATCCTTTATAAAATTGCCTGGTGTCTCTCTGTGGGGGACAATACCCTTTCACAGAAAGTCAGCTGACCAATCTAAGCGAACAAAGGCAGATCTTCTGATTGAGGCGCACTACAAGGGTGACACCGTCAGAACAGAGTGAAGAGCATAATATTGCTCAAGAATAAAGTGACATTGAGGATGGGGATTATATCACGTTGTAGTTAAACTGAACTCCTGGTGAGAGATGTGAAAATCATCTTTTCAAAGCATAAAACATTAAAACTAGAAGCAGAAGATCTACTTAACCAGATTGAGCATGTTAAGGATACCGTTAGAAAAGCTCCAATGCCACTATACAAACTTTGATTGGACCTTCCGCTGTAAAGAATACTAACTCTACCATTTAAAGAGATTGATCATAGTCTTGTTCCTTAAAAAAAACTTAACAGAATGAATTTATGCACCTTGAATAAACATGGTGATTGCTTAGCGTGATTTTATGGTATACAACATGCACAAGGATCTGGATGAGTTGAAAGTCAATTGCATATTTTACTTGAACATATCTTATCATGACCATTTACTTAGTTAGTGAACCAATCTACAAGCTTTATTGACTGCTGTGACACGTGCATGATGCACGCTGAACTTATTAATAACTCAAACTTTAAGCCCTACTATAATAGGATATATACACCTGGCGAGGGACCATCACAGGTTTCCTACAGATATAAAAAAGCAGGGTGTATGGTGCAATTGATTACCAGAAGGCTCGCCACGTTTAAGGCTGAATAGGTCATAAGGCTCAAGTGATACTCACCGCAAGTTTACATCCTTGTTTAACCTGTACTTAAGTAAAGATTATTTTCCTGTCAGAGTTTAAAAATTAATTAAGACGTCCAGAACATGAAACAAGACTTACAACTCATGAATAAAATAAGAACGAGTCCTCTGCTAACTATGCCTCTTGCTACTACATAGAGGCACAAAAAATGGACTACATGAACTTTGGATATACATATATAAATATGATGCTTTAGAGTTCCCTAGTGATGCATACCACTTTTAAGATGCACATGACCTTAGCCATCAAGGCCAGGATGTTGCTGAAGGCCATCAAGGAGGCTTTACTTAGTGTTCAAGGAACTATTAAAACGGAATACAAGGCTCAGGATCACCTCCTCATCAAACAAGAAAGGCTGTCTACAAAGCTCGTGACAAGAGCATAAAATCTAGATATAAGTCTTCAAACCAGTGGGACATCAGCATTGGAGAGAAACAACCTGCAACGAGTGCCATTAACCTGGTCAATTCTAACTTTATGTCTGATTAACGCCATTTAGAAGAAGGATGTACTCCCAAACAAGGATGCCACCAATACAGTAAGTTTGTTGGATCTAAACACTGAAGGGAAGATGAAAATGAAGATGAGGATGTAGATAATGAATAAAACATATATTAGTTAGCTATAGGGGTGGACGTACCTGATAACTACAAATTAATGGAATTGATAAAATTGGATCAAGCAATGCTACTTTGCACAGGCCGCCCATTTTTAGGATAGTCTACACCGTTTAAGAAGAGAAGCTTGTGATGTCTACCCTCAAGAGCATAAAATCAAAGCCTGCAGTCACACTAAGACCATTCAATGAAGAAATAGCTCCAAAGAAGTTTGAAAAGTCAGCTATTGATGTTTTATGACTATAAACCCATTTGGAAAAAGTATTGCAATGTCAAAGTAACTATACAGAGGGCCTGCATTTTAGCTATAAGGGATATTGGAGCATCTGGTGACATAAAATTCTCCAAGTAGATGAAATAACTTAAGCTTTTTTTGACATAGACTATAATTTCAAGTACCAGACAGTTGGGAAAGATGTCATGGCGCCAGATGAGCATACTCTGCATTGTCACTACATTTTGGGCATATGGTCTCAGATAGATTCAGCAATAATTCTGGATAACGGCAACTACATTTTCCTAATTGGTACCCAGTTCCTTTTAAGTCTTGTGCACTTGGAATTTCAAACAGATTATGCTTTACCAATATGTTCAAGAACTAGTGAATTATTTAAGGATGTTCCCAATATCATTATAAGTGTCAATAACTTTTAGGCTTCAATGTAGGAATCTATAACTTAGCATTGATCATTTGAAGCTATGTTGATAACTTTTAGGTTCTCAAGGAGGGAGCTCTAAATTAGCATTTATTATTATTTAATTTAGTTTTCATGAGTTATTGAGGATAACCTTCAATAGTTTAATTTGCCAGACTAGAGAGCCAATTTTATACACTTGGAAATGGTGCTGAGGAAAGTTTTGACCAGTAGCAAGTTATGAAATGCAGCTTAATCAATAAATGGAAAGCTATCTTCTGGCGAATGTTCTAACAATTTTAATATGTGGAAAATAGATTTCCAAAAACGACATATATATTAAATACTTTTTAATAAAAGGAACTTGTTCTTGGTCTTACTAGAATTCTTTAGTAATCGGGTTAGTTGTTGTAGGATGAAAGTGACTAGATACTTTAGGTGAACTAACGTCAAGCTTTGGCTAAACTATTACCAGCTCAGTTTCGTGCTTCCTGTCGTCATACAGGGTGCTGTATTAGTTAAGAATTATCCCTTGAGAAACCTGTGCAGCAACCAATTTTCAACAATTGGTGCTCACTATAAGGGGATCTCTGAGATGACATTGTCTGTAATATATGATTTAAGAAAATGAGCAGTGAACTGTTGAGTGAAAGTGGAAGTGGCTGAATTGTGCCTGAATAGTGAAGAACTCCTGAAGTCTTGGAATTAGATTAAGTTGGACTGGAATCATCTGAGAAGATGTTTTAATAAATCAACTATCTTTTAAGCAGCAGAAAGTTTTTAAAGAATAAGTCACGAAGCTACAACTGTTAGTCAGTGACATGAAGGCATAGAACTAAGCTAAAGTTAAGGGGATTTGGACTGAGTTATTAAGATCTAAAGTCACGGCTTTAGAATCCATATCTCATAAGCAAGGAGAAAGATAGATTAGCCAAGTCAAAGAAATGGAGGTATTATGATGAAACAGAGTTTATACATGAATGAGGCACAAGGTTAAGTCATGCTGCTAGGGAAACCTTAGACAACATTACCAACAAAATTCGGCCAGATTACCTAAATTAGAGGAGTTGCGTCAAAAGTTTCAAAATTTAAAGGCATGGAAGTTGGGTCAGATGAAGTTGGAAAAGGCCATCACAAATTGATTATTCATGTTAGAAGGGGACACAGACCGTTGTCACAAGGATCCCAAAAGTGGTTCTGTTCTACTTAGAGAGGGTTACTGATCTTTAGAGGACAGCTTTAATAAATCTAGTCACGGAACTCTATGGAAGGAGCCTAGAACCATGGGCACATACTCAGTATGTCGCCCTATAGCATCAGATAAAGTCACTGATGATGGGCAAAAATTGGTAATAATCTTTCCAAGACCATGAAATTTCGCTTATATAAAAGTTACTGGAGTCTCAGAGAAACAATATTAGTGCGTAGTTAAGCTGTTTGAGATGGCCATGGTGGGATGTGGGAAACACCAAAAGGCAGTTACCATAATCAACTGCATCAACCCGGATAGTCAGAATCACGTTTTACCCTGATTAGTTGTCAATGAGTGGACTTACAAAGAATTTAGGGATGTAATTATGGGTGAATTGGCAAACCCTGAGCATGTCATTAACCAGTTTAGGAGTTCATGGGCATACAGCTTCAAAAGGATGAGTAAATTTTAGTCTTTGCCGACCAACTTCTATCAAGGAGCTTAGATACCTTCTGGGGCAGGAGCGTTTACCAATTTTGACGCTCAGATTACAATAAAATTGCACTGCGAGGACACAAGGAGCTAAATCAGGCCATTTTCTTCGCTTTGAAAACAGATATGAAGATGGCTCAAATGATAGAATTTCTTAGAAAAGTGGGTCCATCTTTGATGCCCCAACAAGAGCTATCATAACGCCAAATATGAAAATACCGTTTATATGGGAAATCCTTTGATAAATACTGAACAGTAGCCAACCCCAAAGGTTGCATTAGTTCATTAGAGAAACTATAAAAGGCAATATAAGAAACCAGGTCAACAGTTATGAGTGTGGCAAGTACAGCCATATTTAGCAGTTTTGCCACTCTAACTTGACAAGATCAATATGGTTGTATCTTCTGAAGATAAAATATCCTATGCAGGAAAAGACTTGTGGAATGACATGGAACAGTCTATCTCTGACTATGATCATGTTCCCCCTGACAAAGTAAGAAACTGTAATGAGACCTGAGATGAATCACAATGCTCTTTTAGTTAACAGTTATTAAGAAAAGGCCGCTGAGTCTAAAATAACTGAAAATGTGGCACAAATGTAATTGAACAAGCCTCAATTAATGCAAGCGACCAGGTTGGCTAATAGTATCTTGGAAGATATTAAAATTTTAATTCCAATGACTATTATCAAGGAGTGATTTCAAAAGTAGCTGAACAGCATTCCCAATCCTTCAATCTGGTCAATTATCCCGAAAGTTTTTGAGTAAACATTAACTTCTTATTCAATTTCTTTTATGCTGATATTTGGGTAATTATAGTAATTTTTAAGACTCATCTCAGGTGGGGCTCCATGTAATATTGTCTCTACAAAGTTAATAAATAAATTAAGGCTTGCACCTGACGTAGATTATAATAAGGTTTATGGAATGGCGGTCTTGCATACCACTACTTCTTGAAGTGCATATAGCACCTTACTTAAATAGTTGGATCCCTTCTTGACACCACACAAGCATAGTTTGCCTGCCCAGAATTATGAGATAATGATTATAACCAACTTCAAGCAACAGTATGGGGTCCAATGTGATTTTTAAGATAATTTTTAGTCATTTTAGGACAAATTTAGCTGCTGTACTACAACTGTAAATGGGATCTACCCCCAGATAAGATGAATAATTATACTAGTCTAATATATGCGAGTCAGGATTGTTAAAGTAAATTATTGTCAGATTGGTGATTTTACAGGCCGCTGCCAGATCAAATTGGAAAATATCAAGGGATATCCTTGAAGGCGCGTATGCTAATTTTGTCAACTCCAAGGAGCAGTCCATCATTAGAACTGGCCTCACCTTGGTTATTCCTTGTCATGGCTTATTGTCATGATTGAGGGAACCAACTGTAGGGATAAAGCTGGTTATCAGGAGGCTAAAAAGGTCAAATTTCAAGGCCTTCCTGACCTAAAACATACCCTGGACCAACACTGGGTGTAGACGAGATATGCCCAGGTTGATCCTAGAGACATGCATGATGCTCAGACCACATTACAGCATGGGCGTTAAAACGCACCAGCTAAATCATTAATAACGGCAGTTCAAATTGATTGCTTGATAAATGGGATTTTGAAACCCGTTTGTTTTTAACATTGCTAATTCAGGTTGGCTTTACCTAAAATCAATAAACTCAAGTTTGGTCAATCTCAAGCTATAGTACCTGGCTTATGGTATTGTGCAGCTATTGGCTCTCTTAGGCTTAGCACTTCTCCCTCAGATTAAAGACTCTCCCCCTATTATTTAGGTATGTTTACTCAAAATCAGACTTCCTTGTTGGTTGACTTTCCTAATAAAAACCCCGTTAGCTTTACATACTTTAAAAGTTTCTTTGGTAAAACTGCGCGTGGACCTCCCTAAGGAGATCTCTTACAACGTTAGTCTCCTTGTTTTGACAAAATTATATACCATATCTGCTGCACCGTTGGGCTGCCCTGGTTTCCTCCAGATAGAATCAAGCACACCAGCACAGATCTACACTTGGTTATGGACTTCCCTTTGGGGTCCAACCAAGTCTTTTTTGGCCATTTACTACTATATACCGCGTTGTATGCCCTTGTCCCGGGTCCTTTGTGCTCCGCCACTTTCCACAGTGCCTTTTCTCAATCTTACTTACAACTAGTTCCCTAGAAAAGTGGCTGTGTATCTCGCATCATCTCTCTGGGAATGGTAGAGTTACAGACATTCTCCTTACATTCCTGACTATCTGTATGGAAAAATTCACGCACCTTATCAAAAAGGCAGAACTAAATCCCATGTAGCACCGGAATTTTATATCTTGCCATAGAAATTAAGGTACTATTTGGTAACCTATTAGATAGCCAATATAGGTAGAAAAGAATTAAATAGAGGTAAGAGCTCATTTAGCTTACTACAAAATTTTTAACTAATCAAGTCTAATCAGTCAAATGAATTGAATATCTGATGACCAAGAATTCCTGACAATACTTGCTGTGTTAAATCAGGATAAATTGACAGGGATCTCAGAGGAACAAAAGGACAGCTTCCTTTAGTTATCTGAACGATTTTCTAAGGTGTTTTTGCAAGAGATTTGAAATTGGCTTTATGTAAGGTATGGTCAATAAGGTCAACTTTGGAGATCAACCATCAATTCGGATGTGACTAATATGATTCTTGCGGGAAATTGATGCCAAAGTTGCTGTTGAAGTTTATAAGCTAGTTTATCATGGGTTGTTGGTCCCATCTTCAAGTCCTTGGGCGAGTCCAATCCTATTTTGTAAAAAAGAAAAAAATCTAACTGGTTTGTCATTGTTTATGTTGGCTGAATAAAATAATAAAAAGGAGTCATACCCACTTCATCAGATCAACGGTGTTTTTAATCACTTAGTAGTGGATCAATTATTTTCAGCAATGGATCTCATATCTGGGTATTGGCAAATTGACCTGCCTAAGGAGGATCAATAAAAATGCGCGATCATTACTAGCAATGTACTATATCAGCTTATGCGGGTGCTCCAAGGTCTTTATAATGTACCAGAGACGTTTCAACAAGCAATGGTTATTGTGTTAAGAGATCTAAAGTTGTCATGAGTTATCATCTAAATATATTGTATCAATGTTTAGAGTTGTACTTTTACAAATCAAATGAGCATTTAGAAGCCTTTAAAATTTAGCGCCAGCTAATCTAAAAACCCTCAGAAATGTCACTTATTCAAATAGTAGATTAGATACTTGGATTTTGTTGTCAACGTTATTGGATTGCTCCCTCAAAAACCCAAGGTCGAGGCAATTTGGGACATGTCTCAACTAAAGAGTTTTTTTTGATGTGCTGGTATTTTTGGGAATGGTTGGCTATTATCGCAAACTTATTAGGAACTTTGATAATATCGCCAAACCACTTTTTCAGTTAAAAAGTATCTAAGAAAGACATTTGTATGGTATAAGGAAGATTAGGAATCCTCTTGATGCTCCTAGGGTATACATGATGACAGAACTAATATTGTGATATCCAAGTTTGATCGCCCACTCATTATTAAAACTGATGAATCATTAATGGCAGTCAATGCCATGTTGAGTCAGGTGGAAAAATTCAGCGAATTAACCCTGTAGAATATGCAAGACATACTATTAGTAAACAAGAGCAAAACTATACTGTGACTGAGTGGAATACCTTGCAGCAATACGCCTGTAAGAAGTTAATCGTATATATTCACAAAATCCAGTTTACTTTGATGACCATTCATTCCTCAATGAAATGGCTGCAAACCTAAAGTAGCCTGAAGGGAGGTTGGCCCATTGGGCTCTAAAGTTACACTTATATGATTATTAAATTGTGCACTGAGTGGGGACCACTCATCAAAATGACGATGGATTGTAACAGTTACCCACCATTCTAGTGTTTCAAAGTGAAGTGGATGCGCTTTATGAGAAAAATCCCAGTGGTGATATTAGGTACTAGCCACCTAAATTTTATCAAGCACTAAACAAAGCAATGAAAACATGAATATCAACAAGAGTCAATTTTTAAAAATCGTAGGGGAGAACCTTTTTGTTTCCATGTCCATCTGAGTGCACTACAATTATTAACGCTACTCATAATGTAAACGGGCCATGGGGCTTACAGAAAACTATGAACTAGGTTTAAAGCGTGTACTAATGGAAATCCATATATTTGATGTCATGGAACATCTTGGTTGCTGTGCAATGTATCAGGACCACAAGCTTTTGAGTAATCCACTACCTTCCAGCTAGTAGAGCCTGGATTCACGGATGGCATACTATAACAATCGATGTAGTAGGCTTGTTGGCCATGATTATTGATAAATGAGTTGATATGCTACTGTAGCAATTGATCACCTGACTCGTTGGGTAGAGATGCGTTCTATGGATAAAGTAGATACCAGCAGTACTTCTCAATTCATAATAAAGCAGTTAATTTATCAGCTTGTTTACCCTCAGTTTATTTTTAACTGATAATGGAACAACTTTACCACATATCCTTTCAAAGTTAAATTAGTTTATGGTGAATATGTGGAGTACTGATGACGCCCTACCATCCAGACTAATGAATGGTTGGATGTAAATGACTCTGGCTGCTACCTTTAAGAAGCTTGTTGCTGGTAAATCTTCTAGCTGGGTAATTTATTTGCAAGTGTACACTTTCGCCTAGAATTTTAACTTATCATTTGTCAACAAGGAATTTCTTTTTTAAATTGCTTTATGGACGATGGGCCAGTTTGCCCTCAATTTTATATTTTCACTTAAAAGAATTTTGGAAATGACGCCCCCACAGTATCTGGAGATCTTGATAAAAGTTTTTATGGGACTATAATCTACCTCCTACGCTAAAAAATTCAAGCAGAAGCTCAAGGAAAAAAATACAGAGATGCAATATTTCAGCTCTTCCCAGCTTTTAATTCAGCAATAGGGTTAACTACTTTGACACCCATGGCTTCAGATGACGAAACAACTTATACAAGATATAGGTTGGTCCCTTTGAGGTCATTGATAAGTCAGCATTCAGTTTTTTTATAATTAAAAATCTTTTTAATGTTCATACCATGAAAAGAGTGAATGCTAAGATTTTAAGAGAATGCAAATAAATATTCATATGGCCGAGTTTTTATCTTATATACCTAATTGTACTAATATATAGATGTCTATTTTTATTTTAAAAATGCCATAATGCCATCTAGCTCTTTGGCAATGATTTACAATCACTTCTCTTTGAGGCTCTGTCATTATTTTCACAGCTACTAAAGTTTCCAATAGTTACTATCCTGGTTCATGTCTTTGGAGTCTTATACTGCCGTTGGGTTTCCGCTGCCTCTAGGACAAGGGGGATTTCAAAAGTGATTGCATCAGAAGAAATGTTGTAAAATATAATATGGTTAAATGGGGGAATGTGTTGGTTTTATTATCTATATTATGCTTTTAACAATATGTTCTGATACTAGTGAATACTTTGGGGTATGATCCTTTATATTTACTATTGTTGATGACGTTTAGGATTCTAAAGAGGAAGCTCCAACATAGTATTTGATCTTACAAAGATATGTGATGACCTTTAGGCTCCCTAGGAAGGATCTCCAAGTTAGCATTATGATTAGTTTGGTGAATAAACTTCCATGAGCTATTAGAATATACCCAATAGTTTAGTCTACCAGACTCGATGGCATGATTGCCCAAACTAGGGCATTGAGCTTAGGAAAGTTCTGATTAGTAGAATCGTAAATACTGCAGGTTCTTGAATAAATGAAAATATATTTTCTGGAGACTGATGACAATGGTTATATTAGGTGTGCACAATATTACCTGGAACAGCATATATATTTGAATTTTTCTCTTATAAAAAATTTGTTCTTGGTCTTATAGGATTTGCTTGTATTTGGGTTAGTTATTGTAGGAAAAAACCCCAAATACTATAGTAAAACAAAGATAAAGTTTTGACTCAAGCATTACCAAATAATACTTATGCTTCCTGTCAGGAAGATATAAAGTTAATTTTAGACTGACTTTCCAATTGAAGTGCAAAAGCGCGCAAATGATAAGCCTGAATGCCAGTGGCACAGCTACTTGCACGACTGTTATGAAACCAGGTAGGAATTTTGACACTGAGCGCTCATGAGCCATAGTTGTGTATAGGAACCTAGCGAGGAACCAGGTGAACATGGCCCCAGGACCTGTGGGTGTTGGAATATAGGTGTGAAAGGTAGTTTAGATTTATAAATAAATAAAAATTAAAATTGGGTAGAGAAATTTTTATTAAAGTTAAATAAAAGAAAATTGACCAATAATTTCCTCAGTGCAATGAAATTCGTTAAATTGTGGTTGAAATGTAGCTTGTCAAAGCAGGGATCAGGGCCCTCAAATTTTGACCCAACCCAGAAAATTTTTGAGGGAGGGGGGAATAACAACTTCAATCTTAACTGACATTGAGGGAATTGGCGGAAGGCCAAGTTGCTATCAGTTTGACTACAAACACCTGATCTGAGGCTTTACTGCGTTTGCAAAGGTTAGAGTGACAGCATTTGCCCAACAGACAATGGGGATCCGCCAGGGCCACCCCACGTAGAGGAGGTCCCAATGGGTCAGAAATGGGTTCAGGATGACCAACTCACCTGTGCCCGGTTGTTGGGGCATTTGTCCAGTCAAGTGGGATTCCTTGAGAAATGATCCCAATTTTCGTTATGTGGGTTTTGAATTATTGGCAACAATCCACAATTGTGATACATGTCCATCGGGGACAAAGCCTGATAATTTCAAGAGGAGTTTAGGGTCAGCAACTGTACTGCTTGATGGATCGATGCCATTGGCGATCTTGACTCAGAATCCATTATTTTCCCTTTCCAGCTATAAGTTGCACACCTGTCAGACTTTAATCCCATATATTTTGGACATTGCAACTTTGATTTTGAGGATTTGGCGCCATTGGCTTTATAAGGTCCATCCAACTCGTGGGGATGCTGATTTCTGATGATTTCTGCACAGATTTCCTCTATTCATTGAACTAAGTTGGCAGAGAAAAGCACAGGAACTGGGGGAGGGATCTTCAGAGGGAGCACTGTTACCCAGCGCTTATCTACCACATGGGCAAGATCGCCCTGTGTGATGAGGGGTACAGCTGCCCTCTCCAGACCCTTTTTGTAGGAAATGGAAAAATCGCCCAGTCCACGCAGAGGGGATGTCCCCCTCCACTTACATTACCCTTTTCTTTTTCCAGAGGAGGGGCGCAACCACCAGAAAACTGCATGAGGGCTACATTTTTGTGAGCCATGGGCAACTTGATCGCCATTAAAGCTGCAACTTTTGTGGGGACGAGGTGCATCAGGAAGAGACGTGTGAAAAGTCTCAACTAGTTCCATGCAGTTTGCGCAATCATGGGCTTTTACCCAGATGTTTTTGTAAGATGGATAATTCTTCCATGCAACGAGATACTGAACTGACCTCTGAGAATTGCAGGATGATAAAATGCTCTCCACTTCGACCTCCTCCACATCCTCAATCACTACCAGCTCAGGATCTGAGGGGATAGTCCCCTTTAATGGGAACAGCTGAGATATGTGAAAAACTGGATGTTGTTTCCAGTGAGATGGCAACTTCAACTGGGAAGCACCATTACCTAAATTCTTCACCAAATGGAGACCCAAACACTTGCTTGCAAACTTCTGGGAGGGTACCTGCATCTGCAAATGGCACATATCAAGCATGACATGTGAACCCACCACAATGTCATGGGCAGGAAGCCGCTTCCTATCTGAAAAACGCTTGTTGTCACTGATAGCCTTAGTGAGATGCTCCCACACTAAGGATTAGGTAGACTAAATGCTCTCTGCATGATCCTCGGCAGTTGGGACCTCTGGCTGCAGACAATGACTGACTGAAAACGAGGGTTATACCCCAATGTCGCTTCATATGGGAAAACCCTGTAGAGTCATGCGTTCCATCATTATAAGCAAATTTAGTGAGAGGAAGGTCGTTGGCCTAGGTATCCTGCGCGGCCAAAGCATATCAGTGCAATTACTATTCCAAGATCTGATTAACCCTCTTAGTTTGTCCATCAGACTGGGGATTATATGCTGTGGATCAACAAGGTGTAATTTTTAAAGTTGATAAAAGCTCATTCCAGAACTGCGCTGTAAACTGGGGCCCACGGCCACTGATAATCTCCTGTGGGAGACCAAACATAGAAAACACATGGTGTTGGGATTTTTGTCTATATCCCCAGCCTGCTAGATTACCTGGTGTTGCTAGAGGTAAATTCCCTAAGGTGAAGTGATTTGGAAATCAGTTGGCCCAAATTTTGGAGGAACTATGTTTGGGGGATTTTGGGATATTTCCCTGGTTGTATCCATGGGGATTGGTCCAGATGAATACCTAATATCTCATTGGGCGGAGTGGCTGACGAAATAGGAGCATCTGATAGTGATTAACTATCAGGTGTACTGATTGAGATCAGTCAGGTTTCAGTACCAACTGATTGGGAATGAGTAGTGAGTTGCGAGGCGAGTGATGCCAGCTGCAATTAGTGAATTGATTGGTTGATAAAGTGACCTGCCATAATGGGTAATAAGACCCATTACCTAAGCAGGTCGCTAGCCCATTATGGTTGGTTTGCTTGGATTGAGAGGAAAACATTAGGGACACGTTTTCCAATTCTTTTTGTTTGAGGTCTCGAGGATGTCCAATGACAGAATTCTAGCTAGGATGGGGAAGACCATTGCTGCTGAGATGAGGAATGGAGATTCAATGGCAATGGCTGCCATTTCATCGAAGAGGTGTCAACTGAGGGTTAAATGGCCGAATCCCCTACTATATAATTCCCTAAAATTTACAATAATAATAACTTTATTATTATTATCATTACTAAAAGTACTATTGCCAATATTATTATTATTATTATTATTATTATTATTATTAGTATTAGTAATAATGTCGATTCAGTGTATATTTAGACTATCAGCATCCAGTGTGAAGTTCCATCTAAAGGATATTATTGCAGAAGGCAATAATTGGAAGACTCTCAGAGAGAAGAGTAGAGATCTGAGTGGGGAACTAGAGACAAAGGGAACTTCAATCAGGGATAGCTGCCAACTGTGTGTTGCCAAAAGAGACTGTCATCAGGAGATCTTGTTAAAGATTGGGTGACAGTAATATAGGGAACAAATCCCTATGAGTACGACTTATCAAGTATTAAATTAGAAATACTGGCCGAAGCGTTGGGCCAAATAATAGTTCAAACTCAACTATGGATAATAGTCTCATACTATCATCAGATAATGTATTCTATACAACGCGGAGTGCATGAGGAAACCGAACTTGTGCAATAAAAAGGTTACTGGGTTGATGACTAATAATCAACCTAAAGTAAATTTTTACAAGCTGGTGCTCACTACAGGGGTAGTTGAGTAAAGAATCTATTAATAATGTCATTTAAAGAAGAAATGCGCAAGTTGTGGACTGAGATCGCCACAGTGAATCACAATGCCTTAAACTCAGTGGACCATTGGGAGTTTGTGGCCTTGGAAGAGTGAGTCACTAAGGTGGAGGAAGGAGTAGAAAATGTAGCCAACTTTGGGAACGAGTTACTTGGCAAAGTAAACTCGTTAAAGAAGAAAGAAGGAGACCTCATTTGAGAGGTCCTATTCCTGAAAACAGAGCAAGAAGCAGATAGAGTTCATTTGAGAAAGTTTGGTGCAGATATTGAGAAGTTGATGAAAGAAGTAGAGGACCTGAAAACCCACAGATGTGAATGTGAGCCTGATATGGCCAGTGATGCTGAAGAGAGAAGTCCTCATATGATACTTGGGAAGATGAATACCCTGAGAAATATGCCGCCCACCTTTAATGCTATTTCAGAGATGACACCTGAAGTCACTCCACAAGTGAGCTGAGTAGCTGAACTGAGAGAATCAGCCTGAAACGACTTGGAGGAATTTAGAGCAACACCAAAATTGCCAACATTCCATCAGGATTACGCCCCAGAATTTTTCTGACTATTCAACATGACTATGAACAGATACGGGGATCATCAAAAGGCGTTGACAGTCATGTTTTGTTTGGACACTGACTGCCAGAACCTAGTGTTACCCCACTTGGAGGGGGACAGCTGGTCGTATGCCGAGGCTAAAGTGGCCATAATGAAGGAGTTTAGGAGTCTAACCTGCATGTCAAAACGCAAGCAAGAATTTTTGGAAATTAATTCCATAAAGATGAGTCTCTTGCAAGCTTCGTGGATCAATTTTACCAGGAGTCACAGATCCTGGCTGGAGCGAAATTGTTAGATGACTTTGATGCAAGAATCACTTTGCAAGCGGTGCTTCAGCCCTATCAAGATTTGCATTGAATGATGTCTTCTATATTTGGACCATGATAACTACCTCAGAAATGGTCAATAACCTGAAGATTTTGGGAGCGACGTTCAATGCCCTGAATAGAAGCTTCAAGTCTAATCCAGTCTGAAATCCAAATCCCATGAAGGGAAGCGAAGGAGCAAAAGAGGCTTTTAACCAAAATGTGCTGGTAAATAAGCCCAAATATTCCAGACAGTCAAATAAGAAAGAGAAGGTCTGCTTCCAGTGTGGCAGGAAAGGACATTTTGTCGCACACTGCAAAAAGATAAAGGATCAAATTAACGTGGTCCAGGCTAAAGAGACACATCTGCCAAAGATTTGGGAAAAGGTCCCGCTGCCTAGATAAGGAACAGTCTAGAGCGGCGAATAAACCTGTTCTTCCCGATATCATGAATGAAGAGATAGACATTAGCAATCTGTTCGTAGATGACAAGCAGGATTAGCTATACCAAGTGGTCAACGTGGATGTAAATGCCGTGACCAGAGCCAGGGTGAAGAAGATCAACCCCAAGATAATTCAGGAAGTTTCCTTGCCATAAGCCCAACAACTGGCATAGAAGATTCAGATTGCTAAGGATCCTGATGAGTTAGCAGATGTTCAATTAGATGAGGCCAATCTGTCGATCTCCCTTGGCACAATAAAGGAATTGTTTCCTGAATTATTGGCGCAGATTATTCATACCCTAGATTCTGCTAATAACGCCACAACTCACTCAGTAAATACTATATTACAATACCCTGAGTGTACATATATTGATATTCAGGTGAATCAAGTAAGGGTGAGGGCAATTGTCGACAGTGGAGCATCCATTAATATTGTGTTAACCAAGCTGGTGAAGAGGATGAAGATCTCCCCGGACTTGGAACACAAGAAAGAATAAAGAACAGCTGGGCCAAACACCACCGTTTCCTGTGGAGCATATAGTGCACTTCCACTATGATTCAGGTATTTGGTGGTATCCATGCCAGCGATAGTTTTTGTGAACCAAAACTATGATATTCTGATTGGAACGGAATTTCTGCAGAGATACAGGGTTAAATGTAACTTTGTGGACAATACGTTGAACATCCTGGGTCAGACGTTACCATTGTTATACCAGAAGGACGGTAAAGTTCCATTGAATTGGAGAAACAACTTCATTAATCTAATATACAATGACGGCATTGTACCAATTCAATACCAACTAGTTGGTAGGAAGTGACTAGAGATGCCAGCGGAAATCCTAAAAAACTGGGGAATTCCCTTAAGGATCAAGAAGGAAAGAACCATACCAGCCAGATCGCAGATGATAGTTGACACAGGGTTGACTTTAGAGATTCTGGAGCTGTTGTATGGTGAAGTTGGAAGCCCCTGGAAGAAGTTCATAGTGGAGCCATGGGTGGCTCCCGGGATAATAATGCCAGGCCATGGAGAAATCCGAGTTCACTTGGAGAATTTGAGCGAAAAACTGATGAAAGTCAAGAGGAATAGAATCATCTCGTTTATTCATTTAATCCTGATGGCAGAATTGAGATAATTTCATTATTTTGGGTCTCTTGAGGAAATGGAATTAACAGCTGGGGCAGATGAAAGCATCAACCTATTGGTTGATTTAGAGCAGCTTGCAGATCTGCCGGAAGGGCAGAAGGAGGAGGTGCTCAAATTATTTAAGAAATATTGGGAAGTGTTCACTCAGGATAACCATGATTTAAGATGCGCACAAGACATAGTTCACAAGGTTGACAAAGAGAGAAAATCTACTGGTAAGGATGAGACCAATCTGAAGATTGAAAGCCACTGAAGCGGTAGTGGAAGATGAGATCAGAAAACTAGTGAAGCATGAGCTTCTAGTTCCATCTTCAAGTCCCTGGGCAAGTCTGATTCTGATTGTGAAGAAGAAGGATGGATTGAATTGGGTGGTGATTGACTATCAGAGGCTGAAAAATTATGAAGAAGGATTCATATCCCTTACTGAGGATTGACAATGCACTGGATCAATTAGGAGAAGCAAAGTATTTCTCCGCAATGAACCTAATCTCGGGATACTGGCAGATCAACTTTCCAGAAGAAGACCAAGAAAAATGTGCGATTATCACTGCGCAGGGGTTATACCAGCTGACGAGGATGCCCCAGGGTCTTTGAAATACGCTTGTGACGTTCTAAAGGGTCATGGATGCAATATTAAGCGACCTGAAGTTGTCATGCATCCTGGTATATCTGGATGATATCAATGTGTTCAGTAGAACGTTTACTGATCACCTGCACCACTTGGAGGAAGTTTTTAAGAGACTGTCCGCGGGTAACCTGAAGATCAAGCCAAGGAAGTGCCACTTTTTCAAGAAAGAGCTGGAATACCTGGGATTTGTGCTTAATGCAAATGGATTGCAGCTGCACCCCAGAAGACATCAGCTATAAAGCGCATGGCTGTGCCAAAAGTGTCTGATACATCCAAGTATTCCTTGAGCTGGTCAGATACTACAGAAGATTTATACAGGATTTCGCCCAAATAGCTGAGCCTTTGTTTTATTTATTAAAGGATCCAAAAAAAGGATTCATATGGAATGAAGAGGCCCAGGACCTCTTGGATGAGTTACGCCAGTATCTGATAAATTTGCTGATCTTGAAATATCCGAATTTTGATCAGGAGTTTATCATTCAAACCAATGCTTCATTGATGATGATCAGCGCTATACTGAGCCGAGTAGATGAACCTGGGGACGAGCATCTGGTGGCATATGTGAGCCGGACACTCTCATCTGCTGAGAGAAACTACACTGTGACTGAGTGTGAATGCCTTGCGGTCATTTACACATGTAAGCAGCTTCAGGTGTATGTCCATGGAATGCACTTTAAGGTGGTGATGGACCATTCTTCGCTGTGTTGGCTTCACGATCTTCGGGAACTGGAAGGACGACTGGACCAATGGGCACTTAAGCTTCAGGCTTAAAATTATGAGATTGTCCACCGAGCAGGGGCTTCTAACCAGAATGTGGATGGTTTATTGCGGTTACCAATGGTCCAGTTGGTATACCCACAGGTGGATGAGCTATTCCAGAGAATGGTCAAAGGAAGAATTGAGGACGAGCCTCAAGACATCCAAGGTGCGCTTTGAAAAGTGATGGAAAACACCGAGAATATGATGGACAAGTATTTGAGACAATCAACGGGAAGCGGCTAATATTCCCAAAACTGTCAGAAAGTGCAGCAATAGTACAAGAAGCTCATAAGGTTGTCGGGCATGGAGGCCTGAGAAAAATAATTGAACATATTTGACAGTATTATTACTGGGAATCAATTAACTACGATGTCACAGATTATCTGGCTTGTTGCATGAAGTGCCAGCTGCACAAACCACACAAGAATACAACTGGATACTGACTGGTCTGACCTGGATTTGCCTGGCACATGGTGTCCATCAATGTGATGAGACCACTGGCAATGAGCACAGGGGGAGTCAAGTATATCATTGTAGCCATCGACCATCTGACAAGATGGGTCAAAACGAAATCCCTAACCAGAGTTGACGCTACCAGTACTGCAAGATTCATCCTGGATCAAGTAGTTTACCAGCGTGGGTTTCTGCAAGTCCTACCAAGCAACAATGGGACCAACTTCACAACTCAAGTGATCCCAAGGCTAAATGAAATCATGGGGATCTGAGGATCCGTGTCAGTACCATACCACCTGAGACAAAAGGACTGGTAGAATGGGTCAGTGGGATGCTGGCTGCGACGCTGAGGAAGCTAGTCACAGGGAGAACTTCCGCGTGGGGAACATACCTGAGTTTGGCGACATCTGCCTACAACATTATCATCATATGGCGATGGGAAAGACACTGTTTAAATTACTATATGGGAGGAAGTCCACGTTGCCGCCAATATTATATTCAGCAGTGAACCTACGTCAGGGATGAGTACTGAGCAATACTTGAACTGACTGATGAGTATCCTGATTAATATGTTATTGTAAGCATTCAATACAACCTTGAAGAAAAGGATACAAGCAAAATTGATGGATGACAAGAACTGACCGGCATTAGAAGAATATTGTTCAGGAGAAAGAGTCGCCTATTGTGATATGTATGGTTTTGGATGAAGAAACAAATTGGATGTGTTGTGGTCAGGTCTGTTTGAAGTAATCGCCAAGATGGCACCTGATGCTTACTCCATCAAGAATCTCTTGGATGGAAGAGTTGTAAATCGAGTCCATGCTAAGTATCTAAAGCGTTGGATCGAAAAAAGTAAAAGAGTTCCCAAAGGACCAATGAACCATTAAGTTGGTCATGTCCTGATGATTAGGTCAAGTACAAAAAAGGACCTCTGAACCAATCTAGATGGTTAAGTCCAAAAAAGGACCTCTGAACCTTGGAAATCTGGCAGGTTTAAGTACCCAGGACCCAGTTTGGGGGAAAAGAAGAACCTCTGAACCAAAACAAGGTCAAGTCCCATAAGAAAAAAAGAGAATAAAAATAAAGAATTGATAAAAGATATTGGGAATTTTTTTTTAAAATGCATAGAAAAAAACCAATATAAATTTTATAATTTTTATTGGTCATCCTCAGTACAGGTATGATTCCACCTATGTCGCCTCTTGGGGGAGGGAGGACGGATCGCGGTAGGAAGAAATGGCCCATCAAAATTGATATGCAATTAAACACTTGTGAGGGCGAGACCTACACAAAACCACGTTTGTTGGGCGGACGCCAAGCCCTGAGAAAATGTGACTAGGGGAAGGGAAATTGTTATGTCCAAAGATGCTAATTGCAAAACCCCAGAGCGGGGAGGAAAACAGCATTAAAGAAAGAGGCAATTGGTGAATAACCCTGAGTAATACTGATAATGCACTGGAGCTAAAGATTTGACTTGAGCGCCTGCCAATGGGCTTCATCAAAAGACACCAGACATGTGAGCCAGCAGAAAAGAAGGAATACTCATTGTGGTTGTTGAATCATGCCCCCAATTAATGCCATCAACGGAAAGAAGTGATGAGAAGTTCTAGAAAAGAGGTAGTTGAACAAAGAGCGAATTGCATCTTGCAAACAATGACTACAGGCTTCACAGAAGCTAAAGCTGAATGACTGATGGAAGCTAGGAGAGGCTGGAAGCTTCATCAACCAACTTCAAAGAACTTGGCCGGCAAAGCGGAGAGCATAAGCAGCAGTATCCTGATCCAGAAGGTTGTTCAGATCAGAGGGATTCAGCGCTAATGTCAAAGCCTCAAGACTTGGGCCCAGAGTTCAGCATAGGGGAGCTCGAAGTGTATGCTGCTCCTGATTGAAAGCTCAGAATTAGCACAGCGGGTTTGTAGAATTGACTGAGTCAGAAAAGGAACTCAGGGAGCAAGTACGACTTAACCAAGAATGAATGAAGCAGAATGACTGGCATGATCTCCAGAGCATCAACAATGATGTTCAGAGCATCAGTGAAAGGAGCTGAATCCAGGAGGGTTTCAAAGTCTAACACGGGAATTGACTGCAAAGGAAGAGTCAGCCAAGAGTTGTTTATATGATGGCCAGCCTGGTTTCAGAGGGATTGGTTACTGTTTCCAGTAATTCAATGGAAGGACTAGCTGCTTGCACCAGACTAGGCGTATGAGTCCTGGAAGGACCATAGAAGAGGTTCTGTTGAGCATCCTGACTCATCTGCTGGAAGAGGCGGAGGTCCAGATCAGACAGACTATCAAGAAGCTGCTGGTAGCGAGATTCTGAATTCAACATATGAGCAGGACTAGAGGGGGATGTTGGACTTATATGGAAGTTGACATTATGCACTCTATAATACATTAGGCTCCAATATTGGGGAAATCAGTCTCAAAATTAATGAGATAAGCTTTCCAAGGGAAGAATTAAGAATGACTTACAGCCAAGAGGTTATGAGTGAAATAACGAGGGCGAATAAAAATAAGTATTCTTAATCAAGCCACAAAATGAACATTGATGGCAAGAGTCTCCTGTCTAGGATGAGGAGAGAATCAGGAATTCAAGGACGCCGGACCAAGAATCCTGAATATGACAGTGGGTCATATGCCCTGACAGGGGGAAAACCTGATCCTGGGACTAATATTGTCACGAGTAAATCAATCAGCCTGGCATGACAGAAGGTTGTAGAGACCACGCTCTGAGTAGGCGGTAGTGAGGAGGAAGAGGAGGAACGCCGTATGCTGAAGGTCATCCCAAGCAGCGTTAAGTATTGACTAGTGTACTCTGCTTGAACCAATGAAGTATTTGACTAGATGTCCAAAGTGGTTTCCATGCCCCAGTCCTTTTCTCTCTGGAAATCTAGGCAAGAGGGGGATGTGTTGGGATTTTTGCCCATATTCCCAGCGTGCTAGATTACTTGGTGTCGCTAGGGGAAAATTACCTAAGGCAAAGTGAATTGGAAACTGGTTGGCCCAAATTTTGGAGGAACTACATTTGGGGTATTTTGGGATAATCGCCTGGTTGTATCCATCGGGGATCAATCTGGATGAATACCTAATATCTCATTGGGTGGAGTGGCCGAAGAAATATGGGCATCTGATAGTGATTAACTATCAGGTGTACTGATTAGGATCAGTCAGGTTTCAGTACCAACTGATTGAAGAATGAGTAGTGAGTTGTGAGGCGAGTGATGCCGCCTGCAACTAGTGAATTGATTGGTTGATAAAGTGACCTGTCATAATGGGTAATAAGACCCATTACCTAAGCAGGTCGCTAGCCCATTATGGTTGGTTTGCTTAGATCGAGAGGAAAACGTTAGGGACACGTTTTCCAACTCTTTCCATTTGAAATCTCAAGGATGTCCAATGACGAAATCCTATCCAAGATGGGGAAGATTATTGCTGCTGAGACAAGGAAGGGGGATTCAACCACAATAGCTGGCATTCCATCGAAGAGGTGTCAACTGAGGGTTAGATGGCCGAATCCCCTACTATATAATTCCTTAAAATTTACAATAATAAAAACTTTATTATTATTATCATTACCAAAAGTACTATTGCCAATATTATTATTATTATTAGTATAAGTAATATTGTCGATTCAGTGTATATTTAGACTATCAGCATCCAGTGTGAAGTTCCATCTCAAGGATATTATTGCAGAAGGCAATAATTGGAAGACTCTCAGAGAGAAGAGTAGAGATCTGAGTGGGGATCTAGAGACAAAGGGAACCACAATCAGGGATAGCTGCTGACTGTGTGTTGGGCTGAAAGAGACTGTCATCAGGATCTTGACAAAGATTGAGTGGACAGTAATATAGGGGAACAAATCCCTACGAGTATGACTTATCAAGTATTTAATCAGAAATACTAGCTAAAGCGTTGGGCCAAATAATAGTTCAAACTCAACTACAGATAATAGTCTCCATGCTTATATCATATAATATATTCTATACAACGTGGAGTACACGAGGAAACTGAACCTGTGCAGTAAAAAGGTTACTAGTTGACGACCAATAATCAACCTAGAGTTAATTTTTACACATTGTGCACAAAGAGATGGGCAGTTTCTTATAAAAAATGGCGAAAGAGCATGGAATAAATAGGGATTTTTTGTAAACTGATCAACCGCCACCATCACCACAGTAAACCCATTAGAATAGCGAAGTTTGACCATAAAATTCATGGACACCAATGTCCATGGACCCTCAGCCTGCTGTAACAGATGAAGGAGACCATTCCTTCATGATTGATCTGACTTGACCTGCGCACAGGTAACACAATTGGTGAACCATGCTGGTACATCTTTTGATAAGCCCGCCCAATTATAGGTACGCTTAATCAAATTAATACATTTCTTATTACCCAGATGGCAAACTGTTAGGGTTTGTGATGAGCTTGAAACACTTTGGCTCTAAAAAGAGGAGGAACTCACACCCGCAACCAAAAATGAATAATACCCTATGCCAAGGAATTTAGGAAATGCTTATGAGTTGGGAGAAACATTCATTCCAAAAGCTCCACTCCTTCAGGAAAGGTCATTTGAGCTGCTAAAACCCGTGAAATAAGAGGCGTATTTGGAGCTAAGTTCACTGATGAGACCACAAGAGGGATGATGTATAAGATTTTGGTGGGAGGGATAATAGTAACCAGATTCACATCATACAGATCTACAGGGCAATGTGTGAGTTTATGACTTTAGAAGTCAGGAAGAACATTTGATGCTCTTTTCACAATCCCATATCTGAAGTTAAAGCTACAAAAATCCTGGTAGGTTTGAGCTTGCCAGTGTGCCAACTTCTGTGGTTTATGGAAGTAGAGAAGAGCTTGATAAACCGTTTGTACTGTTAACTCATGTTGATCACCCTGCAAAAGATACCGCCAGTTAGTCAGAGCCCATGCCACAGCTACCAGCTCCTTATCATAGCTGGCCCAAGACTGCTCTGTAGGAGAGAACTTGCAGGAAAAGTAGGCGACGGGATGCTCTAACCCCTCATGCTCCTGAAGCAATACAGCCCCACCACAACAGATGATGCATTGCAGGCTATGACATAGGGCTTGGAGGGGTCCACATGTTTCAGGATAGAGGGAGACAAAACCACCTCTTTAATTGACTTGAATGCCTGCTGGCAGTCAGGCGTTCAACTAAATGGGACATTCTTACCTGTAAGTGGATGAAGTGTGGCGGCTAACTGGGATAAGGCAGGGGAGAATTTTTTTAAGAAAATTATAATACCTAAGAAGCTTCTTAAACGTTTTTGGGTCGTTGGAGTGGGCCTGTAAGTCCTGGGGAATGTCCCCTGCCTGTTGATCGGGCCATCTTCCTGTTCCCAAGTATAAAGACACCAAAAAGGATGGTGGTACCCCTTGTTACTCAGGGCGATCTCGCTCACATAGTAGACGAGAGATGGGTAACAGCCCTTCCACTTCAGATCCCACCCCCAGTACCCACACTCACCTTAGCAGAACTGTTATGGGGAATTAGCAAAATCTGCACCGAAATTGTTGGATTGAAGTTGGCCAGAACTAATTTGAGTGGCAATATGGTTGATGCCTGAATCTTAAATGGATGGAAAGGCAGGAAGACTGAGGTATTGGCCAGAACGCCCGATGGTTCCAATTTAATCAATATTCTGATCAAACTATACCCCCTCCTACCAAAGTCATCAAGGATCATCCTTGACGATCAGGCTATAGCATCAGGCGCCACCGATGAGGGTTTGAAGCCCCCAGTAGGTAATTGGGCATTGCGGCCGATGTGATGCCATTGACTGAACAAACAGTCCAGCGACTGAGCACAGGCAGGTTGGGCGTCCTGAACCTATTCCCAACCAAATGGACCCACCCCTATGTGGTGTGGCCTTGGGGGATCCCATCTCTCATTGGACTAAACACTGTTGCACCAACCATCAGAAACCTAGCCAAGCCCCAGTTTGGATGTTTGAGGTCAAACTGACAGTGACTTGGCCTACTGCAAATTTTTGTGATGTCAGTTCTCAAGGAACAAACCCGCCCATTCCCAAACAATTTTCCGGTTAGGTAGAAATTGTGGGACCCGATCCTGGATTGTCACTACCCCAATCAACCACTCTTTAATCAGTTGCATAGCACTGAGAAAATTGTTGGTCAATTTTCTTCCTTTTCCTTCAATAAAAATTTTCCAAAAACCAAACAAATTTTATTTTTTTCTTCTGACTGCATCCCTGATGGCGTTTTACTGGCGGCCTGTTGGTCCATATACCGGAAGGACTTTACCAGTACTCTTGGTCACCATGACCCCCTCCGTCATCAATTAGGTTCAGCAAGTCCAATACCTTTGGCTCTACAACCCTATTATCATTAACTTCTGGCAGCAATACACAGGGATTTTGTGGCCGTATGTCCACCAATTGCAAGAGAGAATCCATCTCCTTGTCACCCCAGTTGAAATGGCCCCATATGCCGAAGATTTCATCAAAACTATCTCTGTGATTCCACCCCCTACAGTAAGACCCTCTGGGTCAGGAGTGGGTTCAGTGTGGTTCGTTTACAGGATCATTCTCACCTATGTGCTGCACCAACACTTCATCATTTCCCAATGCCCAGCTCCATATCAAGTCATCTGGTCAGCAATGCCTCTGGCATTCTGGCTTGCTTTTTGGGTGCTTACGCATCCCAACTGGCAGGTCAGTCTAAATTTCTTCTGCTGTTTCCATGACATAATTGACCAACCATTATTTCCAGCCACTTCCGCCTTGTTCTTCAAACTGGGCGCCGCAGTGGTTACCCTTTACCAAATGAATGTGCAATCAGTAGTTTGCTATTTGTTGTTTGTTTGGTCACTTTCCGACTTTGGGAGAAGTATCCACTCTACCTTGGGAAATCTTCTTCAAGCCACCCAAGCTGCGCAGATGGCGTCTCCTCCTCCTACCTCCAGCCCAGAGGGTGATTGGGTATCCCCTCCCAGGAGATCGCCAATCAAGCTCTCGACACACTTGCTGAAGTGCAAATGTGTACAGCAATTGCACTTAATAATGTTTCTGCATTATCTCATGCCCAACAAGGGCTCGCGTTGTTATACGCTGTGGATGGGGATGCCCACCGTTGGGTAAGAGAGGTCTTTTGCGTTCTTCCTCACAAGCAGGAGACTCCACCCCACTGATGACTGTCATGTCGGCTGCCCTGAAACCACCTGTGTCCCAATCAGACCACTTATTTAGACTGATCTATGCCATAGCTGAAGCCCCTAGCTTGGTTTATTTGATTTCTACCTTTCATGAACTGGCCCCGCATCAAGCCTATATATGAATATGCTTCAGGCAGTCTTTAGATCAGGTTTGGATTAGGGGTTCTGCTCATCACGTGGTCTGGTCAACCATCCAAGGATTAGTAGATCAAATATGTGCCTCCGCAACCACCATCAACGCCTTACCCTGTCATGTTACCCATATAAGAAGGCGAATTTCTTAATTGGATTACCCAAAGAAGACGCAGACGATGCGCCTATCTCCAAATTAGCTGTAAACTTGGGTACCAATCTTGCTGTAACCCCCAAGTCCGAGTTGGTGGTTACAGATTCAACTATTAATGATTCTGTTCTAGCCCAGATGGAGGAAGTTGTTCCACCATATCATGGAAATGGCAGAAGAAGTTTAGACCGGCCTGCCAGTCAGGATGTGTGAACACCAAAAAGCAAGCCAGAATGCCAGAGGCATTGTCGACCATATGACTTGATATGGAGCTGGGAAATGTGATACCATGAAGTGATGGTATAACAACAGGGTAAGGAGTGTCTCAACGGCAAACCACACTGAACCCATTCACAACTCAGTGTTTCTCGCTGCATGAGGTGGGATTACTGGGATAGTCTCGACGAGATTCTTGGCTTGAAAGGCCAACTAATCAGGGGCGATAGGGAGATGGAATCTCTCTATCCATTGTTGTACATAGGGCCATAAGATCCCCATGTATTGTTGTCAGAAATTCATAAGAGCGGGGTTGTAAGACCAAAAGTGTCAGACTCGGTGGGCCCAATTGATAATAGAGGGAGCCATGGTGACCAAAAGAATTGGTAAAGCCCACCCAGAGTGTGGGGCAACGGACCACCAGGGAAATGCCATCTGGGATGCGGTCAGAACAGAAAATAAAGAAAATTTGATTTTTTTGGCAAAAATTTATTGGGAAAGGAAAGTAAGAAAATTGACCAACAATTTTCTCAATGCCATGCTACTGATTAAATAGTGGTCAATTGGGTAGTGACAGGATGGGGTTGGGGCCCACAAATTTGACCTAACCAGTGAATTGTTTGGGAATGGGAGGGTTTATTCTTTGGAAACTGACATTGCAAAATTTGGCGGTGGGCCGAGTCTCTGTTGGTTCAACCTCAAATGTCTGAACTAGGGCTCAACTATGTTTCTAACAATTAGCATGATGGAATTTGGCCTGACGGGCGATGAGAATCCCCCAAGGCCATCCCTTATAGGGATGGGTCCATTTGGTTGGGAACGGGTTTGGGACGGCTAACCCACCCATGCTCAGTTGTTTAACTGTTTGTTCGGTCAACAGCAGCACATCAGGTGCAACGCCTGAATTACTATTTAAAGGCTTTGAACCCTCGTTGATAGCACCTGATATTTGTTCAACTGGTTTGGAGATAAAATTGGAACCGTTGGGTGATCCAACTGATATCTCATTCTTCATGCTTTTACAGCCATTGAAAAATTTGGGCATCAGCCAGATTGCTGGCCAAATTAGATTTGGCCAATTTCAGTTCGGTAATCTTGGCACAAATTTCACTAATTACCTGCAACAGTTCTGCCAAGGTAAGTGTGGGTATTGGGGTGGGATCCAGAGCGGAAGAGCAAAACCCATCGCTCATCTACTATGTGAGCGAGGTCACCCTGAGTGATGAGAGGTACCACCATCCTCTTTGATGTCTTTTTATTTGGGAATGGGAAAATGACCTGATCGAGAGCCAAAGGATGTTCCCCAAGACTTAAATTTACCCTTTCCTTTTTCCAAAGGAATGGCACCCCCACCGGGAAACTGCACCAGAGCCACGTTCTTGTGTGCTTTAGGTAACCTGATAGCCATAATTGTCACAATCTTCTGAAGAGGGCGAGGAGCCTCGGGGTGGGATGCATGGAGAGCTTTGACCAGGGCCATGCAGTTTGCACAATCGTGCAACTTGACCCAACTATTTTTTTAGGCTGGGTATCCTTTCCAGGCCACGAGATATTGGACTGAACATCGCGACTTGCAAGATTCCAAGATATCCTCTACCTCTGCTTCTTCCTCATTATTTACAACAATCAGTTCCAGCTCTGTGGGAATTACACCCTTAAAGGGCGAAAATTGGGAAACATGGAAGACTGGGTGCTGCTTCCAATGTGTGGGAAGCTTCAGGTGGAACGCCCTGTTACCCAATACTTTTTCCACTAAGTGAGGACCTGAAAGCTTACTGGCGAACTTGCGGGAAGGGGTTTCAATTCACAAATGATGGGTATCAAGCATGACGTAGGAGCCCACCATAAAGTCATGAATCAGAAGGCGATTACAGTCCTCAAATTACTTATAGTCATCAATGGCTTTGGTGAGGTGTTCCCACACTAAGGCTTGAGTTAATCAAATATGGGTAGCATGATCCGTGGCCGCTTGAACCTCAGGACGCAATCATGCCCTGACTGAAAAAAATGGGTTATAGCCCAACATTACTGCATATGGTGAAAACTCCGTAAATGCGTGGATCCCATTATTGTATGCAAATTGAGCGAGAGGCAAGGCACCGAAACAAGTATCCTGCGCTGCTGTGGCATAGCAACGCAGGTACTGTTCAGGACTTGATTAACCCACTTGGTCTGACCATCAGACTGGGGGTGATACGCCGTGGATCAACAGGGGGTTATCTTCAGGATCAATAGGAGTTCACTCCAAAAGCGTTTGATAAACTGAGTACCCAGTCACTAATAATTTCCTGGGGAAGACCAAACATCAAAAACACATGTCATACAAAAAGATGGGAAGTTTCTTCCGATGTAATTGCAGAAGTGCAAGGGATAAAAAAGGGAAAATTTTGTAAAGCGATCCACTACTACCATCACCGCTGTGAACCCATTAGAACAGGGGAGATCGACAATAAAATCTATGGACACTAAGGTCCATGGACCTTCCGCCTGTTGTAAAGGGTGTAGGAGGCCATTCTTAATTGAGCGATATAACTTGGCCCTAGCGCAAGTAACACAATTGGTGATCCAAGCTGGAATCTCTTTGGTCAGTCCTGCCCAATTGAAGGTTCACTTGATCAGATCGATGCATTTCTTGTTACTGGGATTTCCAACTGTGGGGGGATCATGGTGTGCGCAGAATACTTCTGAGCAGAAGGAGGGGGGAACCCAAATGCAAGAGTGGAAGTAAATGAGTCCCTTTTATAAAGAGTATAGGGAGCGTTTGTGACTTGAGTGAGTCAACTGTTTGATCAACTCCATGCCCTCAGGGCAGGCCATTTGACTGGCTAACACCTGGGCCAATAACAGATCATTGAGAGACAACGCGGTGGAGGAAACAATGGAGGGAACAACTGACAGAATCTGAGTGGCAGGGATCATGGTAATGAGATCCACTTCCTCAGGTTCCAAGGGACAATGAGCAGGGCTATGGCTTAGGAAGTCAGGAAGGACATTGAGTGCACCTTTGACAAATTCATATTTGAAGTTGAAACTGCACAGGTCCTGATAGGTTCAGGCCTTCCAGTGCGCTGATTTTGGAGTTTGCAGAAATACAAGAGAGCCTGATTATCCATGCAAACTGTTAGCTCATGACGAGCACCCTGTAACAGGTATCACCAATGAGTTAAGGCCCATGCAACAGCTGCCAGTTTCTTATCATAAATGGCCCAGCATTGCTCCCTAGTAGTAATTTTTGGGAAAAATAAGTGACTGGATGTTCAAGACCATTGTGGTCCTGAAGCAGCACCGCGCCCACTGCTACCAATGAAGCATCACATGTGATGATATACGGTTTGGTGGGATTGGCGTGTTTCAAAATGGGAGGTGACATGAACACCTCCTTGATCAATTCAAACACCTGCTGGCATTTGGGGGTCCAACAAAATGGTACATTTTTTCCAGTGAGGGGATGGAGCGGAGCAGCCAACTGGGAAAGTGTAGGGGAAAATTTCTTCAAAAAATGATAGTTTTCAAGAAACTCCGAAGTTGCTTCTGTGTAGTCAGAGTTGGCCATTCTCAGATCACATCTAATTGTTGGGAGGAATAGCAACACCTTCTTTGAGAACCAGGTTTCCGAGAAATGTGACCTCTTCCTTATAAAACTCGCACTTGGAAGCTTTGAGGAACAGCCCTGCTTTATGTAAAGCGACCACCACTACTTCCAAGTCGATAGCATGTTGTTTGGGAGTTAGGGGAATGAACTAGGATATCATCAATGTATGCAATAGTACAAGAGAACTGGAGATCCCCTAAACCGTTTTTAATCATTTGGTGAAATGTAGCGGGAGCATTTTTCAACCCAAAGGGCATTACGCGAAATTGAAAAATGCCTCACCTCATTCAGATTGTGGTCAATTATTCCTGTCCTTCCATCACCCAAATTTGATTGAAAGCATTCACCAGATCCAGTTTTGAAAACATATGGGATTTGGCAATTGCCTGACTGATTGTCTGCTCTAAAGGCAATGGGTAGGGATCTGTAACTGTTATTTTGTTCAGGTGACCGTAATCTATGCAAGGACGGAGTGATCCATCTGATTTTCTTACAAAGACAATAGGGGAGGTGACGGGGGAGGTTTCTTTGAACAGCCAACCTTTTTTTAACATAGTGTTCAACCAGGTATTGAGTGCAACCTCTTCCTCCGCTGTATGAGGATACAACGGGCAGTTAATGTTCACCAATTCCACAGCTGTCCAAAATCCACAATTATATCTAGTATATTTTGGCAATCAGTCCGCTTTTTCCATGTCGAAGATTCCCCAATATTGCATTAAGCTTTTGGGAAAATCGGCCAGAATGCCCGCGGAAGTAACTAAGGTAGTGATAGAGCTGGTCCCTTGTATTTTTTGAGGGTGTTGATCAAAGGGGACTCTCCCTATGAATCATCATTGGTAAACAACAATGTATTAGACTCTAAATGAATCTTAACATGATGTCAACGCCATCATCCCACACCCAAGATCACTGGGAATACCAAGTTTGGCATGGCCAAAAAACGATCACAGAAGTTATATTGGTGATTTGAGAAGTGTATCAGCCGGCGAATGACATATGAAGACTGGTAAGTAGAAGAGGCCACCAATACTGAGGAACCCAAATACATTTCCAATTTTAATTGCTGCGCCAACTCAACACTCATGAAGTTCCCCGCTGCTCCAATATCCACCAGAGCTTTAAAGGAGACATGATGTGGACCAATACTGATTTTCATAGGGACAAGGAAATAAGCGGAATTCTGTTTATTGGGAGATTCAACCAACTCATGGGCGACTAAAGAAATAACGGGTATGTCAGATTCAGGGTCAGGGTTCTTAGCTGGGGTGAAAATTGGAAGTACAAGTGTGGGAGAAATCATTTATTCTGTCTGGGTCTGAACAGAATCATTCAGAGTTAACTCCAGAAATGCCAACTTGGACTTGGGGGTTATGGCAGGGTTAGGACCCACTTCAACTGCTATTCTGGTATCTGGAGCACCGTTTACGTCTTTGTTAAGAAATCCTATCATAAAGTTCCCCTTCTGATATGAGGAAACGTGGCGAGGTAACGCTTTGATAGTAGTTATGGTGGCACATATTTGATTTACTGATTCCTGGAAGGTAGACCAGGCCACGTGATGAGCGAAAACTGAATCCAAGCTCGCTCTAAAGACTGCCTGAAGCATATCAATAGATAGGCCTGATGTGAAAGCCAGCTCACAAAAGGTAGAAATCAGAGAAGCCAAACTAGGGGCTTTGGCCATGGTTAGGAGTAGTCTAAATAAGTGGTCTGATTGGGACACATGGGGTTTTAAAGCAGCTGATACAACAGCCACCAGGGGAATGGAGTCTCCTTCTTGTATGGAAGAACGCAAAAGGCTTCTAACCCAACGGCGGGAATCTCCATCCACGGCGTCTAACAACGTGAGACCTTGTTGGGCATGAGATATCGCAGAAGCGTTACTGAGTGTGATTGTTGTCCGCATTTGTACTTCAGCGAGAACGTCGAGAACCTAATTGGCGATCTCTAGGGAGGGGATACTTGATCCTTTTCCTGGGCCGGAGGAAGTAAGGTAAGATGCAGTCTGCACATCTTGGGTGGCTTGAAGAAAGTTTCCCAAAATAGAGCGGATGCTTCTCCCAAAGTCAGAAAGTGACCAGACAAACAACAAACAACACACAACACACAACTGATTGTACGTTCTTCTGGTAGAGGGTAACCACTGCAGCGCCCAATTTGAAAACCAAGGTGGAAGTGTCTGGAAGCAATGGTTGGTCAATTGTGTTATGGAAATGGCAGAAGAAGTTTAGACCAGCCTGCCAGTTGGGATGCGTAAGCACCCAAAAAGCAAGCCAGAATGCCAGAGGCATTGCTGACCGGATGACTTGATATGGAGCTGGGAAATGTGACACCATGAAGTGTTGGTGTAACAACAGGGTAAGGAGTGTCCCAATGGCAAACCACACTGAACCCATTCCCAACTCAGTGGTTCTAACTGCAGGAGGTGGCATTACTGGGACAGTCTCAACGAGATTCTTGGCTTGAGAGGCCAACTCATTGGGGGCGATAGGGAGATGGAATCTCTCTATCCATTGTTGTACATAGGGCCATAAGATCCCCATGTATTGTTGTCAGAAATTCATAAGAGCGGGGTTGTAAGACCAAAAGTGTCAGACTCGGTGGGCCCAATTGATAATAGAGGAAGCCATGGTGACCAAAAGAATTGGTAAAGCCCACCCAGAGTGTGGGGCAACGGACCACCAGGGAAATGCCATCTGGGATGCGGTCAGAACGGAAATAAAGAAAATTTGATTTTTTTGGCAAAAATCTATAGGGAAAGAAAAGTAAAAAATTGACCAACAATTTTCTCAGTGCCATGCAACTGATAAATAGTGGTCAATTGGGTAGTGACAGGATGGGGATTGGGGCCCACAAATTTAACCTAACTGGCGAATTGTTTGGGAATGGGGGGGTTTATTCTTTGGAAACTGACATCGCAAAATTAGGTGGCAGGCAGAGTTCTCTATCAGTTCAACCTCAAACATCCAAACCAGGGCTCGACTATGTTTCTGATGATTAGCATGACAGTGTTTGGTCTGACGGGTGATGGGAATCCCCCAAGGCCATTCCTTATAGAGATGGGTCCATTTGGTTGGGAATGAGTTTGGGATGGCCAACTCGCCCACGCTCGGTCATTTAACCATTTGTTTAGTCAACAGCAGCACATCAGGCGCAACTCCTGAATTACTATCCAAGGGCTTTGAACCCCCATTGATAGCGCCTGATATTTGTTCAATTGGTTTGGAGATAAAATTGGAACTGTCAAGTGATCTGACTGATATCTCATTCTTCATGCTTATACAGCCATTCAAATTTTGAGCATCAGCCAGATTGCCGGCTGAATTAGATTTGGCCAATTTCAGTTCAGTAATCTTGGCACTGATTTCACTAGTACCCCACAACAGTTCTGCCAAGGTAAGTGTGGGTATTGGAGGTGGGATTCAGAGCGGACGAGCTCTTACCCATCGCTCATCTACTACGTGAGCGAGGTCGCCCTGAGTGATGAGAGGTACCGCCATCCTCTTTGGTGTCTTTTTATTCGAGAACAGGAAAATGACCCAACCAAGAGCCAAAGGTTGTTCCCAGTGACTTACACACCGCCCTCCTACTTCCAATTTTCGCTCCAGTGAAGGACCCTGACCTTATCCCTTATATGCCCATCATTTCTTCAGTTGCAAATGAGTTGGTTGAATCTTCCAATAAACAAAACTTCACTTATTTCCTTGTGCCTATGAAGATTAGTATTGGCCAGCATCATGTCTCCTCCAAAGCTCTGGTGGATACTGGAGCTGCAGGGAACTTCATAAGTGTTGAGTTGGCACAACAATTAAAACTGGAAATGGATGTGGGCTCCTCAGTGATGGTGGCTTCATCTGCTTATCAGTCCTCATATGTCGTTCGCTGACCAGTACCCTTTTCAATCCACTAGTTCAACTTCTGCAATCGTTTTTCAGCTATGCCAAACTTGGTGTTTCCAGTAATCTTAGGTGTGGGGTGGTGGCGTCAACAACATGTGAAAATTCATTTAGAGTATAAAACGTTGTCATTTACCAATAATATTTCAGAGGGAGAGTTCCCTCTGATCTACACCCTAAAGAAGATATAAGGAACCAGCTCTATCACTACCCTGGTTACTTCTGCGGGCATCCCAGCCAATTTCCCTGAAAGCTTAATATGTTATTGGAGAGTCTTCAACATGGAAAAGGTGGATCGCTTGCCTAAGCACATTAGGTACGATTGTGGGTTTCAAACAACTGTGGAGTTGTTGAACATCAACTGTCCGTTGTATCCATATACAGCGGAGAAAAAAGTTGCACTCAGTATCTGGTTGGACGACATGTTGAAAAAAGGTTAGTTGTTCAAAGATACCTCACCCGTCGCCTCCCCCATCATCTTTGCCAAAAAATTGGATGGCTCACTCCATCCCTGCATGGATTAAGGTCATTTGAATAAAATAACAGTTACTGATCCCTACCCATTGCCTCTGGAGAAGACAATCAGTCAGGCAATCACCAAATCCCGTGTGTTCTCAAAACTGGATCTGGTGAATGCCTTCAACCAAATTTGAGTAATGGAAGGGCAGGAATGGTTAACCGCAAATCTGAATGAAGTGAGGAATTTTTCAATTTCGTGTAATGCCCTTAGGGCTGAAGAATGCTCCTGCTACGTTTCAACTTTTGATTAACAATGTACTGGGTGACCTCTGGTTTACTTGTGCAATTGCATACATTGATGATATCCTGGTTCACTCCCCAACTCCCAAACAACATGCTACTGACTTGGAAGCAGTGGTGGTCGCCTTGCATAAAGCAGGGGTGTTCCTCAAAGCTTCCAAGTGTGAGTTTTATAAGGAGGAGGTTACTTTTCTCAGGAACCTGGTTCTTAAAGATGGTGTCATAATCCCTCCCAATAAGTTAGATGCGATCTGAGAATGGCCAACTATGACTATGCAGAAACAACTTCAGAGTTTCTTGGGAACTATAATCTTATAATAAAGTTTTCCCCAGCACTTCTCCAGTTAGCCGCTCCGCTCCACCCCCTTACTGGGAAGAACGTACCATTTTGTTGGACCCCCAAATGCCAGCAGGTGTTTGAATTGATCAAGGAGGTGTTCATGTCTCCACCCATTTTGAAACACAGTGATCCCACCAAACCGTATATCATTGCATGCGATGCCTCATCAGTAGCAGTGGGAGTGGTGTTGCTTCAGGAGCATGATGGTCTTGAACATTTAGTTGCTTATTTCTCCCAAAAATTCACAGCCACGGAGCAGTCTTGGGCCATTTACAACAAGGAATTGGCAGCTGTTGCATGGGCATTAACTCATTGGCGGTATCTGTTGCAGGGTGCACGCCATGAATTCACAGTCTTCACGGATCACCAGGCCCTTTTGTACTTTCGCAAACCCCAAAAATTGGCACATCGGCAGGCCTGAACCTATCAGGACTTGTGCAGTTTTATATTTTAAATATGAATTCATTAAAGGTGCGCTCAATGTACTTCCCAATTTCCTAAGCCACAGTCCCGCCCACTGTCCCTCAGAACCCGAAGAGGTGGATCTCATTACTGTGATCCCTGCTGCTCAGATCCTGTCAATTGTTCCCCCTTCATTTCCTCCATCACTTTGGCTCCTGACGCCCTGCTAGTAGCTCAGGTTTTAGCTGGTCAAATGGACTGCCCTGAGGGCGTGGAGTTGGTTGAGCAGTTGGCTCACTTGAGTCACAAACGCTCCCTATACTCCTTAGAAAAGGGACTCATTTACTTCCACTCTTGCATTTGGGTTCCCCCCTCCTTTTGCTCAGAAGTATTCCGCACACATCATGATCCCCTATGGTCGGACATCCTGGTAACAAGAAATGCATTGATTTGATCAAGTGAACCATCAATTGGCCAGGACTGACAAAAGAGGTCCCAGCTTGGATTGCCAATTGTGTTACTTGCGCTAGGGCCAAGTCAGATCACTCCGTTAAAAATGGCCTCCTACACCCTTTACAACAGGCGGAAGGTCCGTGGACCTTGGTATCCATAGATTTTATTGTCGATCTCCCTGTTCTAATGGGTTCACGGCGGTGATGGTAGTAGTGGATCGCTTTACAAAATTTCCCCTTTTTATCCCTTGCACTTCTGCAATTACATAGGAAAAACTTCCCATCTTTTTGTATGACATGTGTTTTTGATGTTTGGTCTTCCCCAGGAAATTATTAGTGACTGGGTACTCAGTTTACCACACACTTTTGGAGTGAACTCCTATTGATCCTGAAGATAATCCCCTGTTGATCCACGGCGTATCACCCCCAGTCTGATGGTCAGACCAAGTGGGTTAATCAAGTCCTTGAACAGTACCTGCGTTGCTATGCCACAGCAGCGCAGGATACTTGTTTCGGTGCCTTGCCTCTCGCTCAAATTGCATACAATAATGGGATCCACGCATCCACGGAGTTTTCACCATATGAAGTAATGTTGGGCTATAACCCATTGTTTTCAGTTAGGGCATGATTGCGTCCTGAGGTTCAAGCGGCCACGGATCATGCTACCCATATTCGATCAACTCAAGCCTTAGTGTGGAAACACCTCACCAAAGCCATTGATGACTACAAGTGGTTCATGGATCATAAGCATCTTCTAGGTCACAATTTTATGGTGGGTTCCTACGTTATTCTTGAAACCCATCATTAAAAAAAATTCAAACCCCTTCCCATAAATTCGCCATTAAATGCTCAGGCCCCCATTTAGTAGAGAAAGTATCAGGTAATGGGGCGTTCCACCTGAAGCTTCCTGCGCATTAGAAGCAGCACCCTGTTTTAAATGTTTCCCAGCTGTCGCCCTTCAAGGGTGCAATTCCCACGGAACTGGAACCAATCATCATCAATAATGAGGAAGAAGCTGAGGTAGAGGCTATCCTGGCTCTAGAAGTCACGACGTTCTGTCCAATATCTAGTGGCCAAAAAGGTATATAGCCTATAAAAATAGTTGGGTCAAGGCGCATGATTGCGAAAATTGCATGGACCTGGTCAAAGCATTCCATCTATCCCACCCCGAGGCTCCCCCCAGAAAGTCACAACAATTATGGCTATCAAGATACACAAAACACACACGAATGTGGCTCTGGTGCAGTTTCCTGGTGGGGGTGCCCTTCCTTTGGAAAATAGAAAGGGTAATGTAGGTCCTAGGGAACGTCCCCTGGTTGTTGATTGGGCCATCTTCCCGTTCCCAAGTAAAAAGACACTGAAGAGGATGGTAATACCCCTCATTACTCAGGGCAATCTCACTCACAAAGTAGATGAGCAATGGGTAACAACCCTTCCACTTCAGATCCCACCCCCCAGTACCCACACTCACCTTAGCAGAACTGTTATGGGGAATTAGCAAAATCTACACCGAAATTGTTGGATTGAAATTGGCCAGAACTAATCTGAGTGGCAATATGGCAAATGCCCAAATCTCAAATGGCCGGAAAGTCATGAAGACTGAGGTATCAGCCAGAACGCCCGATGGTTCCAATTCAATTAATATGCTGGTTTAACAAAACCACCTCCTACCAAAGTCATCAAGGATAATCCTTGACGATCAGGCTATAGCATCAGGCTCCACCGATGAGGGTTTGAAGCCCCTAGTAGGTAATTTGGGTGTTGCGGCCAATGTGATGCCATTGACCAAAAAAGTGGTCTAGTGACTGAGCACAGGTGGGTTGGGCATCCTGAACCCATTCCCAACCAGATGGACCCGCCCCTATGTGGGGTGGCCTTGGGAGATTCCTGTTGCTCGTTGGGCCAAATGCCATAACGCCAAACATCAGAAATGTAGCCAAGCCCCAGTTTGGATGTTTGAGGTTGAACTGACAGCAACTCAGCCCACCGCCAAATTTTGTGATGTCAGTTCTCAAGGAACAAACCCGCCCATTCCCAAACAATTTGCCGGTTAGTCAAGATTGTGGGACCTGATCCCAGCTTGTCACTACACCAATTGACCACTATTTATTCAGTTGCATAGCACTGAGAAAATTGTTGGTCGATTTTCTTTCTTTTCCTTCAAAAAATTTTGCCATAAAACCAAAAAAATTTTATTATTTCTTATGACTGCATCCCTGATGGCGTTTTCCTGATGGCCTGTTGGTCCATATACCAGATGGGCTTTACCAGTACTCTTGGTCACCATGACCCCCTCTGTCATCAATTAGATTCAGCAAGTCCAATATTTTTGGCTCTACAACCCTATTATCATTAACTTCTGGCAGTAATACATGGGGATCTTGTGGACGTATGTCCACCAATTGCAAGAGAGAATCCGTCTCCTTGTCATTCCAGTTAAAATGGCCTTATATGCCGAGGATCTCATCAAAACTATCTCTGTGATTCCACCCCTGCAGTAAGACCCTCTGGGTCAGGAGTGAGTTTAGTGTGGTTCCTTGTCAGGTTCATTCTCACCTTTATGCTGCACCAACACTTCGTCATTTCCCAATGCCTGGCTCCATATCAAGTCGTCTGGTTGGCAATGCCTCTGGCATTCTAGATTGCTTTTTGGGTGCTTATGCATCCCGACTGGCATGCTGGTCTAAACTTCTTCTGCCCTTTCCATGACAGGGCCACTTTCAGGTGGAGTCCGACATGTTAGGGGGAATGGAATAGCCTTTTTAAGACGAGATTGCCTAAAAATGTGACTTCCTCCCAATAAAACTCGCATACTGAAAGCTTAACAAATAGGCCCGCCTTATGTAAGGCCACCACAACGGCTTCCAAATCTTTTTCATGTTGTTCAGGAGTTGGGGAGTGTACCAAGATATCATCAATATAAGCTTCTGTGCAGGTGAACTGAAGATCACCCAACACACTATTAATCATTCTTTGAAATCTGGCCGGTGCATTCTTCAACCCTAAAGGGCATTAAATAAAATGGAAAATACCCCACTTCATTCGGATAGTGGAAAGGCATTCCTGGCCTTCCATAACCCAAATTTGGTTAAAGGCATTAACAAGGTCAAGCTTTGAGAACACACGCGACTTAGAAATCGCTTGCTGATAGTTTTCTCCAGTTGCAAAGGGTAAGGATCATAAACTGTGATCTTCTTTAGGTGACCATAATCCACGCAGGGACAAAGGGAACATCCAGTCTTCTCAACAAAAACGATGGGAGAAGCAACTGTTGATGTTTCTTTGAACATCCACCACATCTTAAGAATGTCATGCAACCATACATTAAGAGACGCCTCCTCCTCCGCTGTGTGTGTACAAAAGGCAGTTAGTAGATACCACCTGCACTGTTTTTCTGAACCCTAGATTGAACTAGTATGGGGGAAAGAAGTCCGCCTTCTCTAGATTGAAGATACTTTGATATCCCATTAATGTCTCAGGAAAATCTTATGGAAGTCCTGCAATGGAAACAAGGGAGGTGATGGAACTGTGACCTTGAGCTTTTGTAAGAGTATCTACTAAGGGAAACTCACCTTCCATTTGGTCATTAGTAAGTGACAACATATTGGACTCCAGGTGAATTCTAACATGCTGTCAACGCCACAAAAACCCCTAAGATTATCTGGAAACACCAAATTTGGCATTGTGGAGAACTGCTCGCAAAAGCTAAACTGGTGAGAAGAGAAAGGTACTGGGCGTCAAACTAGGTATGAGGGCTGGGAGGCCGATGAAGTGACCATCACCATAGGACCCAAGTCCAGGTCAAGTTCCAACTGGTGGGCTAGCTCTAGACTTATAAAATTAACTGCTGCTCCAGTGTCCACCAAGGCCTCAAAGGACACATGGTGCGATCTGATACTAATTTTCATTGGCAATAAAAAGTAGGTGAAATTCACTTTATTGGCAGCTATAGTTGATTCTGTAGATAAGAAAGAGATGGTACTAGGATTGGGGGAAACAACTAGGTTCATGACAGGATTAGCTACATCATAAGACGGAATTACAGAATATACTGACATGGGCACGTGAGCTGCAGCAACTATTGAGATTGAATTGTATAATGATTTGGATCTGTGATTTGACACCAAGGCCACCTCAGCGGCTCCTAGCATGAAGGTCCCATTTTGGAGAGTGGACTTGGGCAATCTAAGAGGTTTATTCTATTGTGGCTATAGTAGAACTTCTTCACAAACTTATTTAGCTGAAAGAAAAGAACCACTGCTACGCCCATCTCAATGAGAAGGATGGAAATGGTTAAGACTAATGGTTGATTGATTATGTCAGGGAGATAGCAAGTTAATTTTGACAAACCTGCCAATTGAAGTGCCAAAGAACCCAAATGACAATCCTAAATGCAAGTGGCACTGCTACTTGCGTGACTATTATGAAACAATGTATGAATTTCGTCACTGAGCGCCCATGAGCCATAGTTGTGTATAGGACATAATGGAGCCTGGTGAACATGGCTACGGGCCCCATGGGTTGTTGAAATATAGGCGGGAAAGGTGGTTTATATTTATACATATATAAAAACTGGAATTGGGTAGAGGTTTTTTAATAAAGTTAAATAAAAGAAAATCGACCAAAAATTTCCTCAATTCAATGAAAATGATTAAATAGTGTTGAATTTGGTAGCTTGTCAAAGCAGGGATTGGGGCCCTCAAATTTAACCTAACTCTGAATTTTTGAGGGAGGAGGGTAATAATGACTTCAATCTGACCCAACATCAAGGGAATTGGTGGTAAGATGATTTACTATCAGTTCAATTGTAAATGCCTGATCTGAGGCTTTAATGAATTTGCAATGGTTAGCGTGACAGCATGTGGCCTAAATACAATGGGGATCCCCTAAGCCCCACATAGGGGCGGTCCCAACGGGCCAGAAACGGGTTTGGGATGACCACCCAACTCATGTCCAGTTACTGAGGCATTTGTTCGGCCAAGTGGGATTCCTTGAGCAATGATCCCAATTTTTTAATGTGGGTTTTGAATTATTGGTAACAATCCACAATTGTAATACATGCCTTTTGGGGACAAAACTCAACTATTTTGAGAGAAGTTTAGGGTCATTAATCATACTGCTTGATGGCTCAATTCCATTGGCAATTTTGACTGAGAGTTCATTATTTTCCCCTTCCAGCTATGAGCTGCACACCCATTGGGCTTTAATCCTATATATTTCAGACATTTGATATCGATTTCAAGGATTTGGTATCATCAGCTTTATAAATTCCATCCAGCTCATGAAGATGACATTTTCTGATGATTTCTTCACAGATTTCCTCTATTAGGTGAACTAAATTGGTTGAGGCAAACATGGGAACTGGGGGAGGAATCTTTAGAGGGAGGCTTTTTGTTGTATTTTGGGTGTAGGAGATGCTCGCTTAAAGTTTATTCCACCCAAATCCAACAATTGCGATTGATACCACAATTATAATAAAGATACTTAAACTTCAAAAACTTAGGAAATTAGGGCTTTTAAAGTTTTACCAATCCCAGCTGGGGATAAGGGAAAAAACGTCCCCTCTTGATCTTAGATCATTCAGTATTTAACTGCATTGAGGTTCAAGGGAAATTTAATTAAAAGTTCAGAATAGCTTGGACTAGTCTGAAATATGAAATAGGTGAATTTAGCCTATCAAAGCTCAGAAAACTTGCTTCACTTAGGCTGAACAATGAATAAGGGAATTATTTTGGGGCAAGATGTACCCCTGGGGTAATGACTTAAAAGATTTTAGCCTATCCCCTTTTGCAAAAATTTATTGCACCTTGGGGGACCCCTGCCACGCCTATACATGGGGGTGGTCCCCGCATATGTGCTTGAATGGGACTGATAGGGGCTGGGGGAGATCCATCTGATGGACGCCCCAGAGTTTTTTTTCGAAGTTGGAGTAATCTGAAAGTTCATATTAGTGTTAATTTCCCATGAGGTATTTGAACTAGTGTTACTCCAATTTGCAAAGTTCTATCAAGAATCAGCCAGGGTCTTTTGGCTGATTTTTTCATTAATAAAATAGTTATCATTATTGTGGACTAGTAAATGTCTGACATTTACACTCCTCAGCCGATTTTGACCCACAACATTCTTATTTTGTCGCTGGGAGAGCAAATGTCTGACATCACCCCCCTCAAGAAATATCAAAGGGGGAATAGGGCTGTAGTAATTGGCCATGAACTTGATTAATAATAACTTTTGTACCAAGGGATTTGATGTAGTACTCCTCTCCTCGCTTGTAAGTGACTACAAAAAGGCCTTCCCAAATGGATCCAAGTTTCTCTTATAGGGGTGTTTCAATTGTGATAGTAAAGCACCAAGTTAGATACTTGGAAGGAAGTGGGGCCTGGAGCTCATTAGCGGCTTGACCCTCTTTTTGTGACAGTCTTTGCCAAGTTGGTCATCGCCTTTGATTGTAGCTGAATGATATGCTGAGCCAACTTCTTCATGGCTTGCTCAAGGTAAGTCCTATCAGTGAAGATGTCTTTGGCCAATAATGCTGGCACCCCAGGTTCCTGTCCATACAACACATTGAAAGGAGAGATTTTAAGGATCCGGTGGTAACTGATACAGTAGGCCATGAGGCACTGGGTAAGTAATGATCCCAGTGAAGGGGGTCTGAAGTGGCCATTTACCGTAATATAGATAACAGGGTTCCATTGGATCTTTCCACAGTACCGTTGATTGAAGGGTTGTAGGGGCATAAAAGAGCTGTTGCAGGCCCATGGAAGTCTTGAGAATCTTCACCACTCAATAAGTGAAGTTTTTACCATTCTCACAGAGCAAAACTTAAGGGCAACTGTGTTGATTAAAAATATACTGTTGGAGGAAAGTAGTCATGGCTTTTTCCATCTGAGCTGGGATAGCCGCTTCCTCGACCCATTTGGTAAAGTAATTAATCCCTACCAATATATATCAATTTCCACCCTTAGTTTGGGGTAGAGGGCCAAACACATCGAGACTTATTGAGTGGAAAGCTGTTGAGGGGTGTTAGGTTGATATAAATACTTGGTTTTGAAGCTGGATTGCTTTTTGCATGTCAGACAAGCATCCAATAATTCAACGATGGTCTCCATGGTTCCCTCCTAATAGTAGCGTTCTTTTACCCATTCATAGGTTTTCCGTACTCCACTATGTCCTAGGAGGGCATGAGACTCCATAATGACAGATACTCGCTCTGAGGGCTGGAGGTAGGGTAACCAGTTCACCCCTACTTTCTTGTATAGATGCCCATTATCCACCTTTGTGTTATGGGAATGTCAAACTAGCGTCTTTTGGACTGGTTCGTCCTCAACATCCCAAGCATCAGGGGTAATTAGAAGATCATGTAGCCGCTCTACTTCACTATTATCTAAGTGAAGGATGGGCAGCTGAGTCAACCCTTCAACATTCATGTATCTCAAACCAGATCGGTGTACAATGGTCATATTATAGTGCTGGAGCTTTAAAGCCCAGCATGCCGACCGCCCAGTGGGATCTTTCATATTCTGTAACCATTTTATTTAAGCGTGGTCAGTAACCACTTTAAATGAGGTATCATATAGGAAAGGGCGGTAATATCTAACAGCAAGTAAGAGGCCGGGCATTCCTTCTCAGGGACGCTATAGCTGCGTTATGCCTTATAGAGCATCTTGCTGAAATATGGAACGAGGTGATCAACCACATGCTCATCCATTTAAGCCAAGATAGCTCCATACGCGTAATTGGAAGCATCAGTAAGAAAGCATAAATGGTTTACTATAATTAGGGTGGCGCAGGATTGGCTGTTGCCATAGCAGCTTTTTTAGCATTTCGAAAGTACCTTGTTGTTCCAGTCCCTAGTGAAAAGGGGTTTAATTGTTGAAAGACATACAATGGACTCACTGATCTGAGCAAATTTGGGGATGAAATGATGGTAATACCCCATCATGCCCAAAAACACCTGAATATTGCGGAGGGTTTTGGGAGCAGGCATCTTGGATATCGCCTTGACCTTATCTTTGAGAGGCTGGATCCCAACTAAGGAGATGGCGTGGCCCAGGAAATCCAACTTCTTTTGGAAGAATGTACATTTGGAGGGCCTCAGCTTAATGTGAGAGGCCCGCAAACATTGGAAAACTTCCTATAAATGAGAAAGGTGCTCATTGAAGGTTTGTGAGAAGATGGTGATATTGTCATGATATACAATTATGCAACTAAGCTTCAGATCCTGTAAGATTTGGTCCATGGCTCGCTGGAAAGAGGCGGGCGCATTGCACAACCCTTGTAGTAGTTGGTAGGTTGGAAGAGACCCTCGCTGCAGATAAGCGTACAATTCCTGGTTTTGTGGAGAAAGGTCCATTTGTTTGTATCCACTAGCCAAGTCCATGGCGGAAAAGAATTTAGACCCAGAGAGTTGGGCCAGAGCATCATCAATTCACGGGATTAAGTAGCTGTACTTCTTGGTGAGGTTATTCATCTTGTGGTAGTCCATAATTACTTGATGTCCACCATTCTTCTTTTTATGAGAATCAGTGGAGATGACCAGAGACTTTGAAAAGGCACCAGTATCCCCGCGTCCAGTAAATGTTTAAGCTTCATACTCATCTGGAGCACTTCAACTTTTAATTTCTGATAAGGCTTGGATCGAATAGGCTTGACATCACCAACATTAATGGTGTGGCACCAGCCCTTCATATGCCTTCAGTCAGTATTGGATTTGGAGAAAATATCACTATATGACTCCAGTAAGGAATGAACTCTATTAAGTTCAGCGGAAGTTAGATCATCAGAAATCTAAACGTTGGGCAAATCATATCATTTGGTCAGTGGGTAGTCCCATATCCAGCATAGACCCAATATAATGGACTTGATGGTTGTCTTCAATTGGACTCAACAGGGCTTTTCCAACCTCCTGATGCTTCTTTATGACCATATCCTTGTTAGTAAGATTTCCCAGAAAAAGATTAATAGGTCGCTGGTAGGCAGAGTCTAGGTTACCTGGCAACACCCAAGGTTCCAAAGGGCTTATTCCATTATGGTTGTTAAGTGCAGAAGGCTGTTGCAGGGGATTTGCATAGCAATTTTGGTGTCTATCACCTTTTGTTCACCCGCTTTGACTACTATCTTCTATACGCATACAGCGGAATGCCCTTGGAACCATCCACAGAGTCAGGCAGCTTTTTTGTGTTTCTCCTGATGTGGTATAAGTAAGGGTGAGGG